>CM019151.1:172453770-172471444 GCA_009733165.1 Naja naja
TTTCTCTTGTTCAACTACTGGAATCTTGTTCCCTTGGTAGTCTTTAAGAGTCAGTGCTTGCTTCTGGAAATGTTTCTTCTGAATGTTTGGGAGTAGTCTGTGAATAGTGTCCCATGACACCATAGATAAATAGGAGCCTGAGTCCACTTCCATTTGGCAAGGCCTTCCTTCAATTAGTACCTTCACATGTACTTTTCTGTTTAAGGGTGAAGAATGACCAATGGTGACTGTTTGATGAGTTTCATTCTTCCCATTTGCTTCTGTGTTGTGCCCCATTTTCTCACTGAAGTTGTTAGGCTTGAATTCTTTGTCAGGAACTTTCTTCTGTGGGGTGGAGTTCTGGATGATTTGCAGACTTGCTAGGTGACCTCTTTTTCACAACGAGGCAGATGGTATCAATAAACTTGCATTCAGTGCGGGGTGGCTTCCCCACAACCTCTGCAGTAAAAGTTCCTGCCTCTTTCTTCCCAGGTCTTTTCTTCTTCTCCATTCTGAGTCTATAAATTCCTTCCTCCACCTCACTACAGTCTGACTCAGAATCTATTTGCTCGCAATGAGTTGTTGTGGACTTTTCCACATCAGGATGGCTTGAGGCCTTGTTAATTTTCTTCATGGCTGCTGCTGAGGACTTGGTGGTTCTGCTGAGGAGGCCTCTTCTATGGCTTCCTTCAATGTGATCTTAGGTTTTAATAATAATTTGCTCTGAAGCACCTTGTCTTTGAGGCCTAGAACAAATTGATCGCGCATGGCCTCTTCCAAGTTGTTAAACTCGCATGCACCCCAATGTCTTAAACTTCCCATGAAGTCGTTAACGTGCTTCCCTTGATCCCGATGTAGAACTCGTTCTTTAATGAGGCACGATACTTGTGGGGTGTAATGGGCTTTAAAAGCTTTTCTAAATCAGGCCATTCCATTACCTTCACGTCTGCAGCTCCCGCCAATGCCTTTGCCATCTTGAAAACTGCTGGACCGCAGTGATGAGAAAAAGACCGCCTCTTCCGCCGAAATGTCGGCGAGATCGTTTCCTCCAAATACATTTGGAAACGACGCGCGCATGAGTCCCAGTCTTCTGCCGTCAGATCGAACGGGCTGGGGGCTGTTCAGTGCAGCCATCTCTCTCAGCTTGTTTTCCGCGTCGTCTTCTCTTCAGGAAGGATCCCACCTTCGTTTCCAGTGTTAAGTTTGCATGAAGAGTCAGACGCGGAGTGCTTCAGTGAAGAGTTTATTAGTGACTACAGCTCATAACAGACCCGATTTGGCTGGGCTGCGGCTGCTACTTATAGCCAGCAGGCGCAGTTGCCAGCCAATCAGAGTGCAGGATTTTCCCGCACTTTTTAAACCAATCATTTCTGACATTTTACAAGAACAGTTCAAACTAAACCAATGACATTCAAACCTGCATACATAACATTTTTGTTGTGTTTTTATGACTTTTTCCATTTTTATCTTTGTTTTGTCAGCCAGACAGGTTTATGCTTCCTAAGATAACCATGTAAGTCTTGAAATAAATAAAAGTAAATTAAATCTGCCATAGCAGATGGGTGTTTGCCAGTTCAAGATTTATTTTCAGCAAGATGTAATTAATCTAAGAACAGCAAATGAAATCATCTTGTGGTATGTTGAGCTATCTTTTGTTCTAGGATGCTTCTTATCCTCCAGACTCTACCAAGCTCATTATAGTGAGAGTTGTTTCCATTGCTTTCTGGGGATTAATGTGTAACTTTTCTTCAACTCATAGCTCTCCCAGATGCTTTTAAAGACTTTCCCCGCACAGTGTTATTCTGCCGAGATTATTTTTTATCTGATTCATTGCACGTTGTGCTGGTGTTGAGCCACTATCTTGGATAAAACCAGCTCAGTGAAGACTTCAACTACATTGGGTCCCTGAAGGACCTTTCAAGCTTTCCTGTCACAAATCTCTTATGTGAAGAGTTGTTCAAAATTCACAAAATGTTGGATTGATCATTTTACCTCTGACCTATTTTTTCCCTCAGCAATCTAGAACATTCTTTAAGAAACATCCATTCTCCCTCCCTATTTCTCTTTCATTTTTTAAAAAACTTTAATGGATGGGCTCAACCTCCACTAACATTTACTAAAGTACTTATGATTGTCAGAGGTAAATGAAGAATAAGAATACAGGTAACCCTCAACTTATGACCACAAGTGAGCCTTGGATTTCAGTGGCTAAGCAAGAGAGTTGTTAGGTGAGTTCTGCCCCATTTTATGATCTTTCTTGACACATTTGTTAAGTGAATCACTGCAATGGTTTAGTTGCTGGTATGGTTGTTAAGTGAATCTATCTTCTGCATTGCTTGTCTACATCATAAATACAATGTCCTACCTGTCAATGACTACTTCAGCTTCAACTACAACAACACACGAGCACACAACAGATACAAACTTAAGGTGAACCACTCCAAACTCGATTGCAGAAAATACGACTTCAGCAACAGAGTAGTCAATGCCTGGAATGCACTACCTGACTCTGTAGTCTCTTCCTCAAACCCCAAAACTTTAACTCACACTGTCTACTGTTGACCTCACCCCATTCCTAAGAGGTCTGTAAGGGGCATGCATCAGAGCACCAACATGCCTACCGTCCCTGTCTAATGTCCCTTGTTATTCATAGTCTAATGTCCCCTGTTATTCATACCCATTTCATGTACTCTTAATCATGTTTCCAATTATATCTGTTATCTAAAACATGTGTGACAAAAAATAAATAAATAAAATAAAATATGCCAGTTGCCAAGTACCTGAAATTTGATCTTGTGACCATGGGGATGCTGCAACAAGTCATTGTAAATCAAGGACAACTGGTGGTACCTAATTCATACAAATGTGTAAGTGTCAGGGCTCCAACAAATCCATCCCCATTCAAATCATAAGTCTCTAGCCACATCTCTCAAAGTAAAAAAAAAGATTTATTAGGAGTGACCATGTCGGTGTTAGCTAGGTGCAGCCGACACTAAAATACACAATTCATTTCCCCCTTGACCCTGATCTTCCCCCCACCCCTTGGATGTATATTCTCCAATGGGACACATCCATAGCCAAGAGTCATCAATCATTCTCTCCAGTAATATTCTTGCAGGCCAACAGCTTTGGGCTGCCTAGCAATTATCTGAAGCATTTCAGGAATGCACTACTTTCCCTCACTCCCTTTCTGCTGGCAACTAAAAAGACCAAAAAGTATTTTTTTTAGTTGACAGTAAGATTTTGATGGGGTTTCCCAGAGTTACATTTTCTTGGCAGTCTTCCATTCCACCTCTAGCTTTCAACTTTCCCTGCTACCTAGCAAATAAATTTCAATCTTTGCCAGCTCCCTTTTTCTATCTTCTTCTTCCATTCTCTTTCCAAAATTCCACCTTTTAGCAGCTAATCAAACTACTTCAGTCCATCACATTCATCTGCATTTTTCTACTTTCTGTCTCCCACTGTCAACTTTCCCTGATGTACTCTAGTTTTTTATCATGAACTATTGATTGATTTTATTTATTTATTAAGTTTATTGACTGCCCATCTGATTACAAAGTAACTCTGGGAGGTTTACAATATTGAAAAGATAAAATTTTACAAAGCCTATGTACAATAGGAACTAAATAATAATAATAATTAAAAAAACACACACCCCTAAGTAAAAGATTATAATTTTCCTGTCACCATTTTAAATTTAAATAGATGGATTGTCATGTTATCAGAGTATTTATTTATTTTATTTTATTTAGTTTGAGGCTAGATTTCAATTAATTGCTTTCTGTGCTGTATTCTTTATTGTATTACTGTATATTACTCTAGGTCATATTAGCTAGCTAGCCCTTCCCTCCCTCCCCTCCCTCCCTCCCTCTCTCTCTCTCCCTCTCTTTCTTTCTTACCATCTATCTTGAGGTAAATAGCAATAGCACTTAGACTTATATGCCACTTTACAATGATTTATAGCCCTCTCTAAGGGGTTTATAGAGTCAGCATGTTGCCCCCAACAATATGGGTCTGTGTTTTACTCACCTTGGAAGGATGGAAGGCTGAGTCAACCTTGAATCTGGTGAGATTTGAACTGCCAAATTGCAGCAGACAGCACTCAGCAGAAGTAGCCTGCAGTACTGCATGCTAACCACTGCGCCATGTGAATGAATATATTAAGAAAATGCAAAAGTGCAAATTACTCTGTCCATCACAAATACTGTAAATTTGAATCTCTGTGTCCTGAATTGCAAATTGGCATTTCCATCGCTTTTGCCTTATATGGGATATTTTTAACTAATAATATATGGTAAACCATATGATTTGCTGTTGAATCAGAGCATCTTTCCATTCTTCTGTTTAGCTTAATGTCATTAGGCTAAGAAAGTCACTATAATATGATTATCCATGAAGTTGACAACTAAGCTTTCCATTTCAAAATAATTTATTTTTATTTATTCAGAAGTACTTTATGCTTTCATGTTAAGGATTCAGCAATTTGTTTATTTGTTTGATTTGCTTGCCTTTTTAGCATTGTAATTGGTTTCACAAAAGAGTCTCAAATCTCATGCCAGTTCAAGATTTATTTCCAGCAAGATGTAATTAATCTAAGAACAGCAAATGAAATCATCTTGTGGTGTATTGAGCTATCTTTTGGGAAACAAATGATTGAAAAGGGTTTTTTTTTCCAGGAAATAAAAATGCTTTT
Organism: Naja naja; assembly: GCA_009733165.1. NCBI lineage: Eukaryota > Metazoa > Chordata > Lepidosauria > Squamata > Elapidae > Naja > Naja naja. Next base: position 172,458,443 of record CM019151.1, read on the forward strand.
GCAGTCTGTCTTTTGATTTCTGTAGCCCATTTAATTTAATATCTATACCATTAAGGTCAAAACAAGATAACCTAATTCATCCCATCCCTATAAAACCCAAATCTTCAGTACCATTTGCAGACATTTTAAAGCATTTTATTGATCTGAATATCTTTATTCAAAATTGATTTCAATAACTTTATTGAAAACTCAAAGTGTGCTTTTAGTTTCTTTCATTTAGTCTTTGTTTTCCAATCTTTAATTAAAACAATCCCTGAAGTAGCTTCTTTATTAAAATAATGAATTAAATATCTTCCATAATATCTTCCTTTGGGTTGTTCAGGGTGTTGGTTGTCACCCATCTAGCTCTCCATAGCTTGAGAGTATTTTGGGGATCACCTTCTCCCAAAAAAACTGAAATCTATCTAGCTCCTTACCCTTCAAGAAATCCAACTCAGAGGAGCATCATTGCCCCTTCCTCTGGAATAGTTCTCCCCTTTCCTAGAGATCACATTGTGTCCTGTATTTTTGGCTTTATACTCTAGTTATTTCAACAAGTCTTTGGGGCTTAATGGAAGGAATGGTTTCTTTCTTATTGTTGTCAAGGAACCAGAATAACTCTGTGACTAGATGAAAGTAGTCTCTTTATTGTTGATTTACAAGAATCTTACTAGAGTAACTGCAGTCTCTTGGGAACAGATAGACAAAGGCTTCAAAAATCTTGCCTCTGCTCAGGGGTGGGCTGCTGGGGGCTCACAGGGGTTCGGGAGAGTGGGATTTGGGGGTTCTCTGTGCTGTTCAGAGAAACCCCAAATCCCACTCCTGGCTGGCCCTGCCCACCCCTCCCAGGAGTTGCTACGTGGCCCGTTTTGGATGTAGGTAAGTGCAGGGCATGCATGGAGGCTCAGGGAGGGTGAAAAACGGGCCTCCCAGAAGTTTGGGAAGGCCCATTTCTGGCTTCCAGAGAGCCTCCAGAGCCCAGACAGGCCTTCTTCCCTCCCAGAGGCTCAAGGAAATCCTCCAGAGCAAGGGAGGGCAAAAGCCCCCCCCAGTGGTGTAGGAAGCCAACTAGGCCACACCCACCATGGTCACACCCATCCAGAAACCGGGAGAGAACCCTTTGTTAAAATTTTTGAAGCCCACCCCTGCCTCTACTGCTTTCTCCCATGTAGAGGTTCTAAGCTAGACCACCTCTTTAGTCCCCTTGCACATTAGCTGGTGATTCCAGCACAGCTAGTTAAGCCATTGCTTTTTGTTGAGCTTGATCATAGTTTGTTACAGTTATTGTGTCTGTGTTTAAATTTAATCACCTAATAGAGTACATGACGTGCTCTGAGTTACTTAGATGATTTGAATAACATATCAACTAAGTAAGTTAAAAATAAACAAAAAATGCATAATCCTATTATTAGTTAGGGTAGGGTTAGGATTAGGGCTAGAGTTAGAATATTTTTGAGAGGGAAATGATGATGCACAACACAAGTATATACTTTTTAATTGGGGGAGATGTTTTTCCATGTATTTTAGCCACAATAGAGAAGAGGAGAAATTACAGAAGGATGTTGTTTTTCTATAGCATTTACACATTCCAGCCTTTCCATTTTTTTGTATTTATCATTAAAAAATATGTTGAACATGTTACTCTGTACACTGTATTTTCATTACCTTTCTTTACTTAGAAATTCAAAAGAAAGAGCCAAGAGAACTTTAAAAATATTGTATTATCATCATTGTCATTTTCATGTCAAACCAAGCCAACGTCTTTAGTGAGATTAGCAAGGGCTGAGGTGTCACTCTAAATAAATACATTGGCTGCTTTTACAAGAAGAAAAAAGTAGAAAAAGATGCAATTATGGGCATAAGCTATACATTGCACCTTGGTGTATAGTGTACTTTCTAAATTTTTAATATAAATGTATAGCATTTTATTCCCAGACCATGAGTGACATCCATTTAACTTTAGGCTATAAAACAGAAAAAGTTTAGTGTTCTGCAATAAAATAAATAATTTGACTTTAAGAGCTGCTATGCAACAAGATTTCTTCAGTCCTTATTCACACATCCCTGGACATAAATATATAACATCTATTCCAGCATATAGGAAGCTTAATTGGAAGAAAGAGGACACTCCTAAGATTTAATCATTATCCTTAAGGACTGATTTGTTTTTCCTGTCATTGTATCCAACAAGCACAACTATGCCAAAAACAAGGAAGTAACTTCATTTATAAGCTCACTGAAGTGCCAGTCTGCACTGTGCATAATTTCATTTCTAGTCTTCATTTGGTTCTACTGAACTTCCCAAAGATACTTTATAACGTATCAGGAGACAACTGCAAAATTTGAACCAATCTCGCCCTTTTCTATTACTACTGTACAATTACTATAGCTGCTGCTGCTGGTGCCACTACTACTATTAACTATGACAATAGTTTGCTCCCCTTTCAAATTAGAAATTAGGCTGTTAAACTTTCTGAGTTGTGACTCAGGTATAGTACTCTTCAGTACTGTACTTGTATTTTCATCAGGGTTCTTGAAATATAAAACTCAATTCAAATTTCACTTTGAACCACTTTCACCTGACTCCAGTAAAAGGATTCAAACTGAAGGAGGGGATCAAATCAAATACGCCCAATCATAAGCAAGTCCCTAAAATCTGATCAGCAAAGTGGCATATAATGACACACTCATTCAATAGCCAGGTTATTATTCACCTGCAGAAATTTTAGAAGAGAAGGTGAAAAGATAGACCTTTCAACAATAGGTGGCAAAGTACTGCTTTATTCCCTACAATCCAAAAGGCAGGGGAGAGGGAGATGTAGGGCATTAATTTACAGGTTGATCAATGGATGACATTGGCCTTTTCTCTTTTTTTTAGCAAAAGGTGCCGATAGCAGCTTTAAGAGGCACTCGAACAGACCATGACATTAAAGACAAATTAATCTTAAAATTATTGGCACAAATCCTAAGGGGAAGTCATGAAGGATCTTCAGAAGTGATAGATCAAGTGCATACACGGTCATCTTAAAACTAAGAAGGATAAGCTAAAATTGCCAAGACTGGCCAAAGCCATGCCAACTAATTAGGGGGTCTAACGCAGAATCTCTGAAGGGAACACTAGAAATAGCTTATGGTAGCCAGAGACTAGGACCTGCAAATCAGAAGCATAATTTCTAATAGTAGAAAGATAGCCATTTTCCCTATGGTCAAATTAAAAGCAAAACTATGTAGAAATAAAAATTATTTCAACCAAAAGTGAAGTGACCATTCCTTTTCTTTTCTTTTTAAGGGGAGAGTTGAGACTTCTTCCTGAGATTTTTATAAGGTGAAATATTTTCTATTTCACTATGTAAAGAAGATTCAGTCCTGGCTACCTAAGTGGATTAAATCATAGGGTAAAAAGGATACTTGATACTGTGACAGACTCCTGTCTTATACTCTGTTTTATTAAGGGCACTTACATTTGACTCAATGAGACAGCTGACTTGAAATTGCAGCAAATTGTGCAGAGAGTTAAACAAAATACTTAGAGAAATACATGCATACATATATGTAGTCAGAAAACATGAAGATTGATGCCTTATTACAAACAAGCCCAGGTCATTCAGAATCACAGACCAAAGAGAAATCACATGCAGGGAAAATTTTCTCTCTAAAGACATGGTGGAAATAAAAGAGATGATATCTACCAAGACTTTTAGCCTCCCACCTGTTATCTAAGTGAGTTGGCAGATTTTGTGCTGTTCATAATAATAAGGGTAGAAGAATCATGCCTATTTTCTTGCAGTGACCTTCATAATCTTATGAGCTATGAGTTTCTGAAATCGAAATGACATTCTTGTCTACCATATCTAATGGCATGATTAATTTACAATTAATTTACAAGATGTTTATTTATTTATTTGCTTTATTCATCAAACAAAAATTACAATTTTGAACCAACAAAATGAAATAAATCAATAAATAAAATGTGACAGGGACAATAGGCACCTTAGCACACTTACACCCTTAGGACCTCTTAAATATGGATGATGAGGTCCACAGAGGTTCAGTTGGAATTAAAACTACAGAAGCTGATACAACTGAATCAGGGAAGATATTCAGACTTTGACAATTCCGTTAGGAAAAAATAGTTTGTTTTGTTTTTACAACCGAGCTTAAAGCTGTTTTACATTAAGTTTAAAAGCAGTTGTTCACGTGCATTACATTATCATTAAAACTTTAGAAAAGTTATTTACAGGTAAAATGTTACTATGCACAATTTTGTATACAATACCTAAATCTGACCACAAGTGTCACAGTTCTAAACTATCCAGACCAAGAATGTCAAGCCCAGTAGCATATTATGAACAGAAGATTCCCTATTGTATATAATCTAATTTTGTAATGAAAGTATCAAGTATGCAAGACATAAATATCCAAATGGTACCTACCTACCATTTTTTATAAAAGGACACACACACACACACACACACACACACCCATCCACACACAAGAATGAACAGGCATTGCAAATACTTCTAAAATCCATTCAAATTATGGAAATAATTTGCTCTCTCCTCTCCGAATCCCAAATACTTTCTATACATGGAACAGCTATGCATTTTTTTTTTTAATTACATTTATATGCCGCCCTTCTCCGGAGACTCAGGCTTACAATTTTGGGATACAACCCAGTGTGCTCAGCAATAGCCTTCCTTCCATTGTATATGCCTGCTTATTACTAAGCGGCATTTTTACAAGGTCAGCTAATTGCCCCCAACAATCTTGGGTCCTCAATTTACCTACCCTGAGAGGATGGAAGGCTGAGTCAACCTTGAGCCTGGTGGGATTCGAGCCTACAGCAGTTGTAGGCAGCTGGATCTTAAGTGCAGGCAATTAACAGCCTGAGCCACCAAGGCCCGATTTTAAGAGACGTTGGGGCTACTATGAAAGGAGACACAACAAAGATAACGAAGAGATGCTTTGATATGTTCAGTGTGATTTTGTGGGATAGAACAAGTTTCCATGAGGTTTTGAAAACACCACCTCTAAAAGAATGGCACTAGAATAGAAGATAATATTTCAGGGTTCAGGATGGAGACATACGTCATGTTACATAAAAGTTCAACTTAAATACACTCTGTATTCAGGTAATGTTGTACAGAGGGGTCCTTGGTATACTCTGGGACTTGGTGTCCCAAAGGTGCTTTTTCAGGAGGCAACTGGACTTTCTTGTTTTTCTTTTTGAAGATGTTTCGCTTCTCATCCAAGAAGCTTCTTTTTGGGACAACCATGACCTGAATGACTGAAAATCTCTACAGATGTTTAGCTATATAATTTGGGATGAACACTCTTTGAATGGTGTGAGAGTAGGAATGGATTTCCAGATAAAAATCACAGGCTACAGGAACCAGGACCACTACTCAGGTGACCTTGAGGACACAGATAAACCTGCAAGGAATATAAATCCTTCCATTCCACACTGTCCTGTCAGAGCTGAAGACTTCTTAGATGAGAAGCAAAACGACTTCAAAAAGAAAAACAAGAAAGTCCAGTAGCCTCCTGAAAAAGCAACTTTTGAACAAACATGACTTCTGAGCTTGGTGGTTTTCTTGCAGACATTTCATCACCAAACTAGGTAACATCGTTAGTGCAGTCTAAATTATTTAATTCTCAGATTAGCCAATCACAGATAAAAAAAAACATGGGCAAAATTAGAAAAAAACAACACAACATACACTAAAAATTGTCAACTTAAAGTAACAAGAAAACAAGTTCCACATTGTGGGTCCCATCAGAGAGAAAACTCTTCAGTGATGGTCATCAGTTGGACTCAAAATAAGAGAATACATGAAGAAATTTCTTCCTTGAATTTCTTAGAGAGCTCATGTGGATATTAAATAAATCTTTTAGGCCAATGTGAAACCAACTCAAGTCAATAAGGGTGCTGCCAGTCAAAAGCACGCTCTCAGTTTGGACACAGGATGAACCTCCTAACAGCGTTTTCCAGCCTTGCAACTTTAAGATGTGTGGACTTCAATTCCCAGAATTCCCCAGCCAAGATGCAACATTAAAATTGCCAAGGTTGAGCAATACTGCTTTTGAGGGTCAAATGACATCAAGTTGTTTGGTCTTGGGTTTGCACTTGTGCAAAATCTCAACAACTCCTGCTATTTCTATGGATGGGAAACTTCCAATGTTTCTTTCTGAACTTAAGAAGCCCTGAAAAAAAATCTCAAAAAAAAAAAGAAAAAAGAAAAAGCAATCTGGTGATTTCCAGGCTGGCTAATCTTTTCTGTTACTAGTTTGAAAAAAGGCAGGCAGTTCCAGCTGGTTTATTGCTAATTAATTCTAGTTAATTTCAGTTCTGTTCATTTGCCTGGGTTAAGGTACAATTCAGTATGTTTATTTAGAAACTCAAGTAGAAGAGAGAGAAATACTCTGTCGCTCTTTAGAACTAAACAAAACATAGACCTGTAATAGATGTAATTTACATCTATCAGGGTTTTAATTATGCAAACCTATCAGGAATCTTACCCTCTGAGGATACTTGCAGTTGTTGTTTCTGTGTTTAAATGTATTATAGCCATCCACTCCATTAGACTCTGGGCAGCTTACAAAATACACAAAAACAGTTAAATGAATGCATTTTTATTCATTTATTTGTTACCTTTTTGCACAACTGATTTCAGTGTCTATGAGTCCTACTGTATTTCTTTTCTTCCATGTAAATCTATATTATTTATCTTTAAAAATGCTCTCTCTCTCTCTCTCTCTCTCTCTCTCACACACACACACACACACACATGCACACACACGGTATAGCCAAAATTAATAAAGAACTTTCTACGACACATTGAATTTGTTTGCTTTGACAGACACTAAATGTTTCTGATGTCATCTTAATTCCAAATACTACAGGTGCAGAATAGAGGCAGTAATGGCTTTGCACAAAATTATGCCTTGCCAACAGATAACCCAATCCAACTTTCAATCACAAGCATATATATCCTTTCAAGTGTAGTTGTTAAGAAATGAAAGGGCTTTTCAGATGCTAAACGTGGAGAAAAATGAAAGAACAAAGAGAAATTTCATGGGAGAGGCAGAGTACACAATATATATACACTTATAGGAGAGGATGGAAGAAATCGCCTTTCTTAAAATTTTCACAAAGAGAAAGAAGATAATTGAAGTTATTAACTGTATCTTGATCAACTCATTGGACAGTTTAAGTGATGCAAGGAATTCAAGATAATGGAATAGCTAAATCGATGATTGAAGAGTGAAGGGGAAATCTGATCTCTTTGGGGATTGAAAATCAACAATCTATTACATTCATGGGAAGACCCAAAAGAGAAAGCAGCAGATTTCTTTGTACTACTGAGGCTGCATTAATTAAACACTGCTTTTAAGATTGAGGGCTGCCTGGAGAATTGTAATAGTAATGAGATTCTCTGTCTTGAAATAAATGTAGCAACCCCACCATAAGGTATGCTGACAGACAATTAAATCTCTTTATCAATCCAGCTTTTTCCGTGAAATGAAATCTCATATGGCTGCCATAAAATAAACTTAGATGAGGAAGCATAAATCTTATATTTTGGTATTGTCAGTTCAACACCCAGATTACAAAAAGCAAAGTTCTCAATATGGATATTTGCATTTGTTTTAAAGATGCATTCTAAGGGTGTCAGTAAACTGCCAGGTAATCTTTCAATAAGACATCCAATGGTACATAAAATATCATGGCTGGGATGGGAGGACACTTGAGTCGTATTGACTCAGTAGGAATAAGAAACATTTTTAACGTAGCATTATGGTTATGAATAATTTTGTTATACCACTCTATAAAAGCCTTGGTAAAACCACACCTAGAATACTGCATCCAGTTTTGGTCACCACACTATAAAAAGTTGTTGAGTCCCTAGAAAAAAATGCAGAGAAGAGCAACAGAAATGATTAGGGGCCTGGAGACTAAAACATATGAAGAACAGTTATGTCAAGCCTGAATTTAATTTAATTTAACTATACAAAAGAGATGAAGAAATTGAGAAAGTACAGGTTACAAGAACTGGAGATGGATAGTCTAGTGAAGAGAAGGACTGGGGTGACATGATAGCAGTGTTCCAATATTTGAGCCACTGTCGCAAAGAAGAAGGGGACAATCTATTTTCCAAAGCACCTAAGGCAAGACAAGGAACAATGGATTGAAACTGATCAAGGAGAGATTCCAGCTAGAAATAAGGAGAAATTTTCTGATAGTAAGAACAATCAACCAATGGAACAGCTTGCTTTCAGAAGTGGTGGGTGCTTCATCACTGGAGGCTTTCAAGAAGAGACTGGACACTTGTTAGAAATGGCATAGGGACTCCTGCTTGGGTGAAGGGTTGGACTAGATGACCTACATGGTCCCTTCCAACTCTGGTATTCTGTATTCTATTCTATATTCTGTATCCTTATAGTGTCTTCTGAAAATTTATAAAATAATTTAAGAATCACAATAGCCTATTATGCCTCTCTTTAGTATGTCTAGCTAATTAATGAGCTAGTGAAGAAAATGCTCACCACCCACTTGGAAGGTTGAGAGTTCAATTCTAGGTACTGGGAGATGTTTTTCTCCTAGGGTGCAAAGAAAAAAAATCTGTTGCGATCTCCATGTGCAGAGGTGGTATTCCGTAGGTTCTGACCAGTTCTGGAGAACCGGTAGCAGAAATTTTGAGTAGTTCGGAGAACTGGTAAATACCACCTCCGATTGGCCATGCCCCCATCTATTCTCTGCCTCCCAAGTCCCAGCTGATTGGCTGGATCTTCTTCTGTAGCCCAGCACAGGAGAATAGAGCTGGAAAGCAGGTTAGTGGGGTGGGGAGGGAATGGGATTTAGCAGTAATCTTCCCCCAGGAGTAGGTTGGGAATGGTGATTTTACAGTATCCTTCCCCTGCCATGCCCACCAAGCCACTCACCAAGCCACACCCACAGAACCGGTAGTAAAAAAAAAATTGAATCCCACCATGTAGCATCAGGAAGGGCATCCAGCCAGTAAATACTCAGCTCCATTCAGTGATCCCAATTCTACCCTGAATTAAGGGATTACAGGATCATAAAAAGGGAGTTACTTAGTTAGTGAAAGAATTTGCATGGGTGCCAAACACTAAAACTGGGCAATGAATTGCCCCCAAAACAGAACAAGCTAAACAATTAAAAATCCAAATAAGCACAGAAAGCAGAGACTCTGGTTCATATCTTCCTATCCCCACCCCCTCAAGACAAGAATACCATTCATCCTGTCCCAGTAATTTGAAGGCCAATAGGGTTGGGGTCAACAGTATGTGGAAAAAATCACTGATTATATTAATTTGCTTCACATGGATAGTCATCACTGGACATTTCTTTTTTCCCTGGATATATAAATATAGGTCAGATAAATTTGCATGATCGTCTTAATGCTGCTTTCTTTGAAGTCACAAATACTGTCTCAGATGGTTTCTCTGTACTTGAAATTTTCCTGTATTTTGAAGGTATTAAATTCAATTCCACTGAGTATTGCATTTTCCTGGAGTTTATATCTAGAATTTCATCTTTTCTTTATCAAAAAAACACCACTTACAATGTATAATCTGTTCTGATACTTGCTTCCACTTCAGGCTGTAGTTCAAGCTGGCCTACATTAAAAGAGGTTACAACTTGATTTGAGGTTTACTTCAGGCTTGTCTCTCTGCTCCTGACGGGTATGTTAACCCTGACTCTTTTCCTTGCAGAATTTGTCATTTTATATTACACAGGGAAACAGTTCAGATAAGCCAATAAACCTAGGACACCCATTCTTAGTCTCTAAGGATACCAATCCTTGACCTATTGCGAGTTTTGATGATTCTTCATAGCTACAAAGCAGGAGAAAACATATTTTCCCATCAGATTTCTGAACATTTCCCAGTCAGTGTAGTATAATGGATTAGGAAGACTTTAATTCAACTTAACTTCACATACTGCAGAGTTTACAGGGTGATATAAGGCCAGTCAATCTCTCTCAATGCAATTTACCTCACACAGTTGTTGCTGTGGTATCCTTAGAGAAAAGCCCATAAACAGAATGATATTGGGATAAATACTTGTCTTAGCTACCTTTAGTTTTATTGTTCAAGACTACATATTCACCACAAATGTCATTTTTGATCAAATCAATGGAATTCTGTAGAATCAGGACCAGAGGTTTATGCAGTAGATAAATAGCAGTGGGGGTTTAGCTATAATTTATTTATTAAAATGCTTGAAGGAATTGAATAAATAGCTACATAAAATAAAAAGAGGCAGAGTGGATAAAAAGTACAAAAGATTTAATTTTAAATGTTATTTAATAAAATTAACATTCTTTCCTCTCTCCTCATCTATCCTCTAATAATAATTGTAGGAGTAAGATATACTCTTTCACTTCTAAACACATATACACAGAAATCACTATTTAATTTTAAACAGATAATATATGTGAAAAATCAAAATGAAACATTTTGTACATTTAAGGATAATTGCTCCCTACCAAAGAAGAAAGGGAAGGAGGAACTTTGCTAATTCCAGTTAATCAAACCAGTTCCTATTTTAAATTAGGATTTTTTCTGCCATTATTACCATCATCAACTGCTTTCTGGGCTAAGAGAACTTGAATTTATCTCTAAGTAATTCTGCTCAGAAGGGTATAATTACAATTAATTCATTATAGTGAAGACATGTGCTCAACATTGTATTATAAGAGCTGTGGTAGCACAGTGGTTGGAATGCAGTATGGCAGGCTAATTCTGCCGACTGCCAGCAGTTCAATTCTCACCTGCTCAAGGCTGACTCAGACTTCCATCCTTCCGAAGTCTGTAAAACGACGAGCCAGATTATTGGGGGCAATATGTTGATTCTGTAAACTGCTTAGAGTGGGCTATAAAGCCCCATGAAGCGGTATATAAGTCTGCTATTGCTGTTGTATGATTGCAGCATTTTCAGATATTAATTCATTTCAGCAGGGCAGGAGTATCATGTCAACAGATGTCTCAGTCCTTAAATTTAGGTTATATTCCAGTTGGAGTTCTTAAGTTCAAAAGAGAACGAAGGAAGCAGGAAAGAAAGAGGGGAATGAATTTCTTGACAGCTCACCAAAACCAGCTATATAATTTTCAAGACTTCACCAATTTGCATATAGAGAGTAATAAATTCCATCTCATTATGCTTATCGAAATGCATGTAGCACTGAATGCCACCTATTGTGCTATGCATCAGACAAGGAGGGGCAGTGTATTGAGCTAAATATTTGGAAGTTCTTTGTAGGTAAAGCTTAATGCAATTCCTTTTATTAGAGCTGTGGCATGTGCAGCATTCTTGAACACTGGCAGCAATCCAGATCCATTCTGGAGAGATTTCTTCTTTTCTTCTTCTGCCCTTGAATTTCACTTCAGGATAATACATTTGAAGAGACCGAAGGCAAGCAACGCCATGAGAATTATATATTTCTTAATGGCAAATACTGTTTTAATGTCTTTGTTGCTAAGCTTTTTAAAAGCTCGTAAAATTTCATGGCGGGTGAGTGGTTCAGCTCCATTATTTTGGTTACTCTTTTCCCCCAAAGAACATCACACAATAGATTGTTTCATTCCCTGAACTGGGGTTGGTACGCTGCCATCTTCTTTTCTTAGCTCTACCACAGCCAAGTAATAGATTTGGTGGGTATAGAGAAAGATTTGAAATTCACCGTCTGCTTTCCCATTTCTGCCTCATTCAACACGGTCCCCAAAAGAGAAAACTGGGAATTGCTTTTTAGATGCATTGCCCTCATCTTCTCCCAATCCAGCCAAATAGTGTGCTGGGTGAGATATCAGAAAAATTGTAGCCTTTTACAATTGCAGCATTCAATCCAGCTCTCTAAAGAGGTATTGGGAAATGGCTCGTTAGGTACATACAAATGGGGTCTTCAACTTAATGTTATAATATCTCCTTCCTTTTACCATCCCATTCCTCCCTCTGATTTTCTTTTCTAGATGATTCTTAATTTCCTGGGACTACTGTTGAAGTTCAGAATGTATCATCTACGCCTTATGTAACTAGCTAACCCTAAACATATAATGACAAAACACATCACTTGTCTGTTTACATCACTTGTCATTCCCAAATAAACAACACAATTATAACTGAATATGAGAGAGGGGAGGGAGGGAGAAAGAGAGAGAAGGAATGAAAGAAGGAGAAGGAAGGAGAGAGAAGGAAAGAGACACAGGGAGAGAGAGGGACACAAAGAGAAAGTGAAAGAGTGGGGACAGAGAGAGGGAGTGAAAGGGAGAGGGGACAGAGAAAAAGTGAAAGAAAGTGAAGAAGAGATGACATATAAAAGATATAAATGCCTTGAAGGGCAAAATATTCAAAAAGATCAACAAACAAACAGGTAAAAGGATAAAAGTTGATGCCACAATCACCCTTTCCCCATCCTTCAATACTTTCCTGGATGAGACATAAGGTTGGAATTGCACCAATTCTGGAGGGAGATAATTTCAGAGGGTAGGTGTTGGAATTCAGTAAATACATTTCCTAGGTGCTGCATTTATTAATTGGATCTGGATCAAGTGGTAGCAGATGTCTCCTATTTGTGGTTGTGCACAGCACTTTGGCCCAATCAATTATCCGGACAGATAAATGAATTAAGATTTCAATAACCCCATATTTTTTTCTTCAGAGATTCCTTCTGATTTGTAGTATATCTCTCTTTTCCTGGGGGAACAAGAGAAGACTGTAACCAAAACTAAAATAATACTAATTATCAATTAAAATTAAAATGTATATCCTATAAGTAATAATCGTATCACTTTTAATAGATTAAAAGGAATAAACCTCACTTGGACTGAATCTGATCACAGCTGCAGAGAAAATTAATGGTTATATATATATATATTTTATATATATGTAGGTCTTGTGTATTGGGTCTTGTCCGTGTAAGGTTGAGAATACCTTGGCAACGTTTCGACGAATCTCATCCGTCATCTTCAGGCTGGTGTCTTCAGCCGTCTCCTATATTA
>CM019151.1:172472444-172537664 GCA_009733165.1 Naja naja
CATTTATTTATTTATTTATTTATTCGACTTGTATGCCGCCCTATTCCCTAAGGACTCAGGGCGGCTAACATTAAACAGAGAAAAATTTACAATAAAACAAAATTAAACAAGTAAACAAGCAAATAAAATTAAAATAAACCCAACCCCCCGGGTCATTCAAGGCCGGCCCGTTGGAACAACCAAGTCTTCAGGTCCCGGCGGAAGGAGCGGAGGTCAGGGGCCAAACGGAGATCGACGGGAGCTGATTCCAAAGGGCAGGTGCTCCCACAGAGAAGGCCTAGCCCTGGGGACCGCCAGCCTACAATATCTGACTGACGGCACCCCAAGGAGGCCCCTCCTATGAGAGCGAACAGGGCGATCGGAGAGTGATGCTGGCAGGAGGCGTCCCGCAAGTACCCTGGACCCAAGCCATTAAGGGCTTTATAAGTTGTAACTAATACCTTGAAGGCGACCGGGAGGCAACCGCAACCAATGCAAGCCGCGCAGGAGGGGTGTAACATGGGAGTATCGGGATACCCCATCACAGCCCGCGCGGCTGCATTCTGCACCAGCTGAAGCCTCCGGACCGTCGCAAGGGAAGCCCCATGTAGAGAGCATTGCAGTAGTCAATCCTAGAGGTGACAAGCGCATGAGTAACCGTTGAAGGGCATCTCGGTCCAAATAAGGGCGAAGCTGGCGAACCAGCCGAACCTGGGCAAAAGCCCCCTGGCCACAGCTCCCACATGCTCCTCCAAACCGAGCTGTGAGTCCAGGAGGACACCCAGGTTTCTCGCCCTATCCACGGGGGCAACACCTCTCCCCCATGACCAAAGATGGTACATCCAATAAAGACCGAGATGCCGGTAAGAACAGCCACTCCGTCTTGGTGGGGTTGAGCTGAAGCCTGTTACTACCCATCCAGACCCTACCGCCTCCAGGCACCGGGACATCACGGAGAGAGCATCACTGATCTGGCCTGGGGTGGAGATATAAAGCTGGGTATCATCAGCATACTGATGATACCTCACCCCAAAACCTCGGATGATCTCACCCAGCGGTTTCATGTAGATATTGAACAGGAGAGGCGAAAGGACAGACCCTGCGGCACCCCACAAGTGAGGGGTCCGGGCCGACCTCTGCCCCCCTGCCAACACCGACTGCGAGGCCCGAAAGGAAGGAGGAGAACCAACGCAAAACGGTTCCCCACCCCAAACCTCTAAGCCGCTGCAGAAGGATACCATGGTCGATGGTATCGAAAGCCGCTGAGAGATCTAAAAGGACTAGGACAGAGGAAAAACCCTGTCCCGAGCCCTCCAGAGATCATCCGTCAGTGCGACCAATGCTGTCTCCGTGCTGTGTCCGGCCCTGAAGCCCGACTGATCGGATCTAAATACTCAGTTTCCTCCAGGAACAAGGAAGCTGCTGAACCACCCGCTCTCAACAACCTTCGCTAAAAGCGAAGGTTGGAGACAGGACGATAGTTGTTCAAAACGGCGGGTCCAAGGCAGGCTTCTTGAGGAGGGGCCTCACCACCGCCTCTTTCAAGGCGGCAGGAAAGACTCCCTCACTCAAAGAAGCATTAACAACTGCCTGGAGCCAGCCGCAGTAACCTCCCTGGAGGCATATACCAACCAGGAAGGGCACGGGTCCAATAAACACGTGGTGGAAGACAGCCTCCGCATGATCCTGTCCACCTCATCGAGGGAGACCAGGTCAAACTCAACCCAGGTAGAATCCACCAGACTCACCGCCACCCCATCATCAGACCACTGCCAATCAGAGTCCAAGCCAGCACGAATCGAGCGACCTTATCCGCCAGATGTAAGCTAAATTCCTCTGCTCTGCCCTGCAAGGGTCATCCCCCCCCTCAATTGAAGGAGGGGCGGGTCACCCGAAACAGGGCAGCAGGGCGATCATCGGCAGACGCAATCAGAGCGGAGAAGTAAGCCGCCTCGCCGTCCTGATTGCTTCCAGATAGGTCCTGATATAGGATCGCAACTGGACACGGTCGAATTCGGAGTGGCTGGCCCTCCATCTGCTCTCCAGGCATCTTCTCCGCCGTTTCATCCCCGGAGCTCCTCGGAGAACCAGGGGCCCATCGGGTCTACGGCGGGGAAGAGGCCGCAAGGGGACAACCCGGTCGGCGCCTCCGACGCCGCCCTTTGCCAGGCGGCCGTCAGCGTCTCGGCCGAGCTGTGGTCGAGGGAGGCGGGCAAGACCCCAGCGCCGTCTGAAACCTATCCGGGTCCATTAGGCGTCTGGGCGGAACCATCGTATAGGCTCCTCATCCCAGCAGCGAGGGACAGCCAATTGAAAAACCAGCCGCAGGAGATAGTGATCAGTCCACGATAAAGGGAGGGTAGATGGAGAACCCTCCCCAGATCACTACACCACTGCCCGAGATAAAAACCAGGTCAAGTGTGTTCCCCCCCTCGTGGGTGGGTCCATGGATCACCTGGGTCAGGTTCATGGCTGCCATGGATGCCATGAACTCCTGAGCTAAACCCGACGCCCCCCCCAGTGACGGCAGGTTAAAGTCCCCCAGAACTATAAGCCTGTGTTTTATGTGTGTGTTTATTAAACAACAGCAACAAAAAAAACCCTTTTCTTCTTTGGGGATTAAACTGCTGTCAATCACATCATAGATTTTCATTTTGAAGGGTTTCCAGTCAGGTATATAGTGTATGTGATTTGTTTGATGTCATCTGCATTAGCATTCTGATAAATATTCTGAATATCAAGTAGCAAGAATGATTTGAAGTCCGCACGCTACGTGGCTATCTGTTTTATATTAAATTCTAAAAAAAAATTAGGATGTCAAAGAAAAAGAGACTGTGCATAGTTTTCAGAAACTAAAAAAATTCAAAGTTCTGTAATGAGGTGTTATTCACTTAAGACTAATACTTAGACCCTAATTAAGGTTTAATGATATTAAATATCTAAAGCTCTTCAAATATCTGCTGCAATTGTAATCAACAAGAAGGGACATTTGAGTATGTTTGTGGACATGTAAAAAAGGCAGAAATTTTTGGACTCAATTACATACAATAATATAGAAGATTTTAAAGAGTTGTATACAATTGAAACCAGAGACTTTTCTTTTGAGATAACCAGCTGGAAAGAATTATGGAATTTTGTTTTTATATATGACAACTACAGTGAGGCTATTATATGCACAAAAGTGAAACATTCAATTTTATTCACAATGGAGGAATGGATAGTGGAGATGATGGAACTTGCTGAGATGCTAAATTGGCTGCTTCAATTAGACATAGGACATTGTCTAAGTTTCAGGATGATGTGGAACCACTTTATGCCTCCTCCCCAAAATCAGGAAAATAAATGATGCTATGATACACAAGGTTCTCTCTAGATGATAGCAATAGCACTTAGACTTATATGCCACTTTACAGTGCTTTACAGCTTTCTCTAAGTGGTTTACAGAGTCAGCATATTGCCCCCAACAATTTGGTCCTCATTTTGCCCACCTCGGAAAGGATGGAAGGCTGAGTCAACCTTGAGCCTGGTGAGATTTGAACTGGCAAATTGCAGGCAGCTGGCTGCAGCAAAAGTAGCTTGCAGTACTGCACTCTAACCACTGTGCCACTGAGGCTCTGTGATCCTATGGCACACAAATAAAATAAAATAATAAAATAAAATAAAAGGTTTTGAAGCTTAGAATAAAAACAATTAATGGTAGAGAAAATGTAAACAATGGTAGTTCTAGGTGTATCCAATTCTAGGGAGTGATGTTCACCTTTATTTCCTAGCCAAGGGAGCCAGTGTTGTTTGAAGATGTTTCCATGGTCATGTGTCTGGGATGACTATATGCTGAAGCATACGGAACATTGTTACCTTCCTACTGAAGTGGTACTTATTTATCTACTTTTATTTGCATGCTTTTGAATTGCTAGGTTGGCAGGAGCTGGGAAAAGAACAGCAGGTAACCCCATCACACAATACTCAGGTCTCAAACTGCCAGACTTCCAGTCAACAAGCTCAGCATCTTAACTGCTAGGCTACCGTGGCCCTGAAATAATATATATTATTTTAAAATGACACTCTCGACCTCACCAAATTGCAGCAGAGATTGATCTACTTACTACTTGAATGGGAGCTCATCAGAAAATACCAAGACAGCTGGCCAGACTGAAAAGCGAGTAACAATCCCAGAAGAACCCCTAGGCTTCCATGTTGTTGCATCCCATTTGGAGAACGGTCAAATGTGAAAATAACTTTGTTGTGATTGCTTGAAAATAATGTGGATTAACTCATCTCATATCACAATATGGAAACACTTCAGATTTAAAAAAAAAAAACCTCCCAATTTTTTATTTATTTATTTGCTCATTTCAATTTTTGCTGTTCAACTATTCTTCTCAATATGGCTAATCACGATGGATCTACAGGCTTTCAGAGTTCACTTTCAAATGTCCCACAGTGGCTTCAGAGGTATAATCTCAACAATCATATGCTGATATTAGTTTTGTTTGGGCCTCAGACTCTTTGAGGATGTTTAGCTGTCACAACACCACTAGCCAACTCTATCAAGAAAGAGGTCAGGTCCTAAATGTTGTTCTAACTTCACTACCTTGTGAGAAATTAAGGTAAACTCTAGTTCTTCAGGTGGCTGCTAAAGTAGTGGAGAGCATCAATCAACCTTGTAAAAAATAAACCGATCGACACTAAAGCCTGTCAGGTGTCTAATAGAGGAACTATCAAATAAGAACCTTAAGGACATTTTGAGAAGTCCTGAGAATTAAATCCAAATTCTTTCCTTTTAAGATAAATTCAGCCAACCCTGAAGTCTGCCCCATGGGTTAAGTGAAAAGTTAGTCTGCTAAAGGCTGTTTTATTAAATGCCAGATCATGGCAGGGAAACATAAAAATAATACTCTCTGCTATTTCCAAAGATTCCAAAATGGATGAGATTATTTTATTCTTGTTTTCATAATAATTCTTACTACAGTTTACTAATGCAAAGATTAAAAAAAACTTAACACAAACTAAAAATATATATTAAAAAGTACCAAACATGAAAAAATATGTGGTGACGAAAAAAGAAAAAAAATGATTTCTCCCTTCAAGGCATTTGCAAATAATTTTAATAATTTATCACCTCTACTACAACAAAGGATCTCCTCTTCCCATATCTCATATCTTTCAATCACCAAATTCTTAAAGCCCTGTCATTCAATTCTAATCAGCAAAAATCCATTATGTTACCAGAAAGATCGATATACACATATTCCCTGACTTATGATGACAAATGAGCTCTACATTGCTGTTGCTAAGCAAAACATTTGTTATGTGAATTTTGCCCCACTTTACAAATTTTCTTGGCACAGTTGTTAAGTGAATCTCTACAATTGTTAAATTAGTAACATGGTTATTAAGTGAATCAGGCTTCCCTATTGCTTGTGAGAAGGTCGCAAAAGGTGATCATGTGAGCCTGGGATGCTGCAACCATCATAAACATGAGTCAGTTGCCAAGCCTCTGAATTTTAATCACATGACCATAGGGATGGTACAATGGTTGAAAGTGTGAAAAACAGTTGTAAGTCACTTTTTGCAGTGCTGTTGTAACTTAGAATGATCATTAAGTGAACTGTCATAAGCTGAGAACTATCTATATCAGTGGTGGTATTCTACCAGTTCAGCCCAGTTCTGCCGAGCTGGTAGTGGCGATGAGCAGCAGAGACCAAACCAGTTCTCTCCGCTGCTCTGCTGTTGGGCCTGCCCGGGCTCCCACACTCACCTTTATCCTCTGCTTTTGAAGTGCAGCTGCTTTGCATGGCACAGCAGAGTGCCACGCAGCAGTTGCTGAAGTAACCGGGAGAGTGCAGGCTTGCAGGAGGTGAGTTGGAATGCCTCTGCACCTGTGCAAAGTGTGCATTTGGCATGCATTTGCATGCAAAGTGCGTGCATGTGTGCCAAGCGCGCCCACCAAGCCACACCCACCAAACCAGTGGTAAAACATTTTGAATCCCACCACTGGTCTGTACATACATACATACATACATACATACATACATACATACATTATCCTTAATCAAGTGAACCAATGTTATATTCCTTTATTTTTAATATAATTATCACTTTCTCTAAAAATATATCAAAATCTCTTCTTCCAGTATCTCTTATTTGTAAACAAATCTTTGAAGCCTTGTCATTCAGCCCTGTTAGCAAAAATCCATTAAGAGATACCAGAAACAATAATGTAGGTATTTCACTCTTGATCAAATAACCCAACTTTATATACTTTACCTCTGCTTTTAATAATCTTCATTTTTAATTCCTTTAAATAATGTACCAGCCCTTGATTTCTTTTCATTTTCTCTTAGTCTCTTCTCAAAAACTCCTTCAAAACTTTAATAGGTTTCATGTGTAAATCTAAAACAAACAGGTTGTCCAAATCATCCTTCTGGTTTGTTATTTGTATACCCCTTTTAAATTATTAATACATGAACTGCTTTCATTTCTAAGTCCAGTGTAACATCTTGTTCCACATCATCCTTACAGCCTGTTATTTTATATCCACATTTAAATCAGCATCAGTCCCAGTTTTGACCAATGAAATATGTTCCTCTTCTATAATCTCTTTAAGTCCCACTTTTATAGTAGCAGACAATATTGAGAGAAATGTCTGTCTACATTGTTTTCAAATATCCTTGAAGCTTTCAACAAAGTATTTTGTTTCAATCCATATTAATGTTCTTTTCTCCTTTAATAATAATCTTTAGTTCTTTCTGGTTCCCTCTAGAGTCCTACCTTCAAAATCCCCTCTTATCATGTTTTTTCTCTAATCAACACTTTCCCATGGGAAGGCTTCTTATAATTGATTTCAAAGTCTTCATTTTTTTAAAATATGAAACTCAAAACAACCCACAAGAAGAATTCTTGTAATTAATTTCAAAGTCTTATCTGGCCCCTTAATCTGTTTATAATTTTCCAAAATCAATGTTCTAATCACCCTTTTCCCATTTATTCCAAAATAAATATCTTTTAAGTTCTCAAAACTTTCAGAAAACTTTTTTCATCAAGGATTGAAGGAAACCCACTCGCTGCAATGAAACATGCCTTTCTGAATAGAATAGAATAGAATAGAATAGAATAGAATAGAATAGGATTCTTTTATTGGCCAAGTGTGATTGGACACACAAGGAATTTGCCTTGATGCAAATGCTCTCTGTATACATAAAGAAAAGATACATTCATCGAGAGTCAAGAATCATAAGGTACAATACTTAATAATAGTTATAGGATACAATAAGCAATCAAATTATACTAGGAAACAGTCCATATAAATTGTAAGGATACAAGCGACAAAGTTACAGTCATACAGTCACAAGAGGGAGGAGATGGGTGATAAGGAGTGATGAGAAGATTAATAGTAATAGTAGTGCGGACTTTGTAAATAGTTGGACAGTGTTGAGGGAATTGTTTGTTTAGCAGAGTGATGGCGTTCAGGGAAAAAACCGTTCTTGTGTCTAGTGAAGTTTCCTAATATAAAAATAAAACATTACCCAGCAATTTCCAGAAGTGATTGAGACAGAAGTATGCAAACTTAATGTGTGTTTGAGAGCTCCGACCACATCTTCAGCAAGATGTGAACTTAGAACTTAGCTCCTACCATTCTAAACCTCTGGAGACAATTGCTTTACAATTGTCTCCTCATGGGGAGGTGCTATACGAAATGTGATTGTCTTACTTGTCCGTAGAGGAATTCCAATACTATTGCTGACTCCTTGTTCTGCTGCAGTCACCAATTCTGTTCTCCATGGAGCAGTCTTTAGTTTGCCATTGCTTCTCTGGAACTCCATTAACATTATCTTGTCCTAATGTGTTTGTATGAGAAGTGAGGGAAAAAAGAGATTAATTATTTTTCATGAATGAAAGTGAACATACATGTTCCATTAATATACATTTATTATTTTTTATAGTTTTATTTGTATTAAGTCAGAGTATTATAAAATACAAAATACAAAAGTAAATAGAAAAACAGTGAAGGGGGAGGGGAAAGGGGGAAGCGAAGTGAGGAAAGTTGCGGGGAGGAGAAAAATAAGCATTGACTTCTGACTCTCTCTGTTACAGTAAAATAAGGCATTAACATCAAATCACGTTTTGCTTTTCCATAATAGTATGAACAAGTCATTTCTATAAAGACCTGTCAATCTAATTTGTAAAAACCCAAAGTCAGAGTTACATTCTTTTTTCCACACCAAGAAAGAAATTCAGAAGTGGTTTCCATATGGAAACAAAAGTAGTTACATTTATTAATTTTATTGAATGCCTAATTTCTGTGTTTTAGACTTTCCACAGTGATGAGCTTTACAAATAGTAGCAAGTAGAATTCTTCTGCTTCTGTCAAATCCCTGTCTTCGCTTGGAATTTGACCTCAAGATAACACAATTACTAATATAACTGTTTATTTGCATATGATAATTTCTCTGACCTTCATGATTCACTTTGATAAGGAGGGAATAATTGGAGATTTTGGACAGTCTTCAGAGACTAGTTTATTTCAGATGGGCTAAAACATCCCTTAAATATTTTTTTAGCTGAAAGTTGACATTGACTTTGAGAGTTGACCTTTCACCATCCAAAGAAAGTGCCACTAGGAAAAAAACAATGTTTGGGACCATGTAAAACTAAACATGATTTGAAATGTATTGAAACTGGATGGATTCAATAAAATTAGTGCAATCCCCCCATTGATTGTTTTCCCAATTTTGTTATGTGGATTCTGAAAGCTGTACCTTCGCTACTACCTGGAATCAAGGTGTACTCTGGTGTTAAGACCTGTCCTAGTGGCTTTTGCAGATGTCACCACTCACCATTTGTGGAGCATCATAGATGTTTGGAGGGAAGCCTTTTTACCATTGACATTAGATTCGCTGATGACACTTTTAGAACTTGAATATCAGGATCAACAGCTGCATTTTAATAATAAAAACAAAAATAGTGATAGTGGAGTGGCAAAGATAGTAAGAGAAGATGTGGTGGTAAAGGCTTGGGGAGACCAGATTTGAATGTACCCCCAGCATGCAAACTCACTGGATGATTTTGGGGCAAACACTTCAATATATTACAGTATGTAAGCTAGACACTGCTTGCCAGTTAACAAATTGTTGTTGGGGGTATTGTCAGGGTTCCAACAAATCCCCCTCATTCAAACCAAAAGTCTATAGCCAAAAAAGTAATTTGGTTTATTAGAAATTGCCATGTCAGTGCAGGGCTGGATGCAGCCGGTACTAAATCACATCATACATTTCCCCCTTGACCCTGGTTTTTCCCCCACCCCCTGGATGTGACTTCTCCAATAGGACACATCAGTCTCCAAGAGTCATCCATCATGCTCTCCAATAACCTTCTTATGCTCTGACAACTTTGGACTGCTGAGTTGATATCTAGGCACTTCAAGAATGCCTTGTTTCCCCCCACTCCCTTTTTCTGGCAGCTAAAAAGACCAAAGGAGTATCTTTTTAGTTGACAGGTATATTTACATCCTAACTTGGAGGTAAACACACAATTCATTATAATCAGATACTTTATATCCACTAAAAACCTTTCAGTAGATGTACCCACCTTCCTGAAATTAGACCCTATTGCTCATGATATTTTTTTTCTCTGCAGATAGTCCTCAACGTAAGACTGTAATGGAGCCTGGCCATTAAGGTTGTATGTTGAAATGGTCCTGTGACCGATTCAATTTGATGACTTCTTGGTGTGGTTGTTAAGCAAACATGTTGGTCCTAAAGTGTGATGATCCAGGGTGTGGCACAAAGGCAACACATCAGATAATCAGTAGGAGCCCCTTTATTAGCTCCAACTTTGTCCCCAATGTCCTAGTTACCTTCTGGCTTGAGAAAAACTCTCCCAGAAATAGTCTTTGATTGCTGAGAATCAAGTCCAAAATGTGGTCAACAAAAACTGTAACTATAAGTCCAAACAAGGCAAAATGAGGTAATTAGTCTGGCAGGGCAGGAGCAAGAATTCCAGATGTGAAGGCATGGCAATAACTCAATGTGGTTGGGAGGACATCAGGAACACAGATAACCAAAGTCAACACAAGATAAACTCACGTTTGCTCCCAGCAGCTGCTGCACTCACCATGCATCTCTTTTAAACTCTCTTCCCAGCTGTGGCTAATGAAGGGAATCAGGGCCCTTTCCTCCCCCATAAGGCAGGCAACCTACATTGCTCTCTTCTCTGTTCCTCCCTGTGTGCCCTAGGATGAAGAGGATGGGCCTGGGTCTTCCTCTGAACTCCCTCTCCCTTGTTGTACCTCTCTCCTGCTCTGCCCAGTCAGACTTTGCCCTTCCCCAGTTTCCTCCACAGCCAACGAAGCCACACTCTCACTCCCAGCTGTTTGTCTTCCTCTTCGGATTCAGACTCTGACAGGGGCATGACATAAAGCAAATGCAGCAGTTGTTAAGTGCACGAATGGTTCCCTTTGGGTCAGTTTTGTTGAAAACTGGACATAAGTGCTGGTTTTTAACAAAACTATTGTAAAATATGATCATTGTGAGTGAGCCTGACCATCAGAACATTGAATATGGGTTATAAGTCCCTCTTTCATAAGTTCAATCCTAACTTAGAATCACCACTAAGTGACTGGTTGTAAGTCAAGGGCTACCTGTAGTACAAAATTGGTTTACAGCACAACTCTGTATCTTTCTACCCAGAAGTACATCCGATCAGGTTCCTTCAAGAAAGCATTTTTGCAGTCTAGATGTACCTCCATTCCATTGTTCCTCTTTATAATAATCTATTTTATTAGAATGGAATGGAATGGAATAGAATAGAATTCTTTATTGGCCAAGTGTGATTGGACATGCAAGGAATTTGTCTGGGTGCATATGCTCTCGGTGTACATAAAAGAAGATTCAAGAGTCAAGAATCATCAGGTACAACACTTAATAATAGTAATAGGGTACAATAAGCAATCAAATCATACTAGGAAACAGTCAGTATAAATCGTTAGGATACAAGCAACAAGGTTACAGTCATACAGTCATAAGTGGGAGGAGATGGGTGAAAGGGAAGATGGGAGGATTAATAGTAATAATAATGCAGACTTAGTAAATAGTTTGACAATGTTGACAGAATTATTTGTTTAGCTTTTCTTTTGTCTAGTTGTTCTTGTGTACAGTGCTTTATAGCATCATTTTGAGGGTAGGAGTTGAAACAGTTTATGTCCAGGATGTGAGGGGTCTGTAAATATTTTCACATTAAAATTCATTCACCCAGGGATAGAACTGAGAAAGTGAACATTCACAGTATCACATGAACTGGAATAGAGCGTGGTAACAAGGTCAGCCAATGAATAGGCATAGCAACTAAGTCAGTCAATGAGGACTGTTTTGGAAACTGAAACTAGACTTAGCCTAAGTTGGAAACTGAAACTAAAAGTAGCCTAGGTGTGGCTCTATATTAAGCTCTGCAGCTCTGAAGCTATGTTGAGCTCTGAGTCTGTCTATTGAAAATGAAACTGCTTCTCACCTCTGCTTGCCTGCTGAACTAAAGTAAAAGAGAAACTAACTTGCTTGCTGAAGACTGGAGCTCTGCTCTGAATTTGCAACATGTTTCTGTCTGAATTTGCTCCATGTTGGAGAAATCTACAACTGGTTTGTAAAATCTACATATTGTGTTTATAAAGATGTTAAATGAAGCATCTGTGTTTATTTTTCTGGCGCTGAATTAATGCTGCAAAACTCTGAATACACAGGAAAGCTGCATTTTTGTCAGTCTTGAATAAAGTATTATTATGGATGATGATAATGATGATGATGATGATGATGATGATGATGATGATGATGATTAATATCCATGTTGATAACTCTTCATTCTTTCTTGGCATGGTTTCTTTACTAAAAAAAATAGGGAAATAGAATTAAATACAATGTCTAAGACTAATCCAGGCCAATTTATTATCTGGGTTTTGTCAATGACTTTGATTTCAGTTATTACAAGAGGATATACCACTCAGATAGTGGTGCGATGCTGCCGGTTTGGACCGGCTTTAGCGAACCAGTAGTTCTGACAATCAGCTGGCCCTGCCCTATCCTGTCCTATATTTCCACGTTTTTAAGCTCAGCCAATTCATGTGGCACAGTGGATTCCTGCTCCTCAGCTGTTTTACTTACCGGGGCTGCCCTAGAAGATAAGCTGTAGTGCTTGAAATCGGTGTATATGCTCTCATAGAACCAGTAGTAAAAATTGTTGAATGCCACCTCTACTCTCAGAGCAATGCAACTTCTGTGTTTTTTTAAACATTTCTTATGGACAATCAATGTTCATGAAGAAAAGCAAGGGCATGTTTTATCAGCTGTCCTTGCTCAGTAAATGACCTAAATATTTTAAGAGAACAGTTTTGCTTCTTCAGCTAAAAGTAACCATTTTACATAATATATTTAGCATGCAAATGTTGCAAAGGGTTTCAACTTACCTTAATGAAAACAAGAACAAATAAAACTGCAGAATGGAGACAAAATAGAGCTAATATTAAACAGGTAATGTAAAATTAAAAACAATATACAAACTAAGTAGTGAAATTGAAAAGGTCAGAGGATTGCCTAACAGGAATAACACAAAATAGCAATTAATCTGTTAATTAATCTGTTCTCATTATCTGGTTATCCTATTGCAAAAACCATCGGTAAAACTAATTCTAAGTCTATTTTTCATAAGTAGTCTATTTTTTTCTTCATATCTATGTACTTTGAAATTTATTATGTTGTTTCTTTATTATTAATTGATTTGAGGAATACCCCATCTATACCCCATATATGTGTGTGTGTGTGTGTGTATACAAAGGTGGGTCTTTGCCCATGTTCAGCTGGTACACCAGCTACACCCATATCTGGACCGAGATGCCCTTCGCACGGTCACTCATGCACTTGTCACTTCCCGACTCGACTACTGCAATGCTCTCTATTTAGGACTGCCCTTGCATACCATCCGGAGGTTTCAGCTGGTGCAGAATGCGGCTGCACAGGTTGTGATGGGGGTTTCTCGGTACTCCCATGTTATGCCCCTCCTGTGCGAGCTGCATTGGTTGCCGGTTGCCCTCCGGGTGAGATTCAAGGTGTTGGTATTAACAGTCCTTCATGGCTTGGGTCCGGGGTATTTGCGGGAGCGTCTCCTGCCAACATCAAATGTCGACTGCCCTGTGTGAGCGCACAGACTGGGACTCCTTGGGGTGCCATCCACAAGACTGTGTCAGCTAGCGGTGCCCCGGGGAAGGGTCTACTCTGTAGCGGCTCCCGCCTTGTGGAACCAACTCCCCGTGGGGCTCCGTTTGGCTGCAGATCTCTGCTTTTTCCACCACGATCTGAAAACTTGGCTGTTTGAACAGGCTGGGATGGACTGACCTCTCGGGGAAGGGGGTTTTAAATTGATTTTATGTGGGCTTGTAGTGTTTAATTTGTTTTTAATGTATTTATTGTTGTTATTTTTAGTTGTGAGCTGCCCCGAGTCCTTTCAGAGCAGGGGCGGCATACAAGTCCAATTATTAAATTAAATTAGAATTAAATTAAATATATTCATACATATCCATATCCATATCCATACATTGAAATTAATACTAAAATTATATTAAAATTAAGAAATTGGATCCTAGAAAAGTGATGTATTTTTACAGGCAGTGTTAGAGAAGTCCTTTCCACCTGCTCCTCTTATGGTCCTTTGTCCTTTGGGGCATCTTCAGAACAACCATTCCTGAAGATCTTAATGAGATTGTAATGAAAGAAGCAATCTCTTTGATAATGCAATCCCAAATCATTCAAGTCAATATGATTTTGCCCATTAAGCAACCAAAATCCATTGTAGTTCTTTCAGGATAGGTATCATAATTCTTGTAACTTGGCAAGTGTTACTCACTAACCTGCAGCTTTTGCACAATTGCAGGTTTTGGAGCAGTTTTCAAGCCAACATAGATCTACAAGGAGTGCTTTTCAGTTGTGCAAATGAGATAAAACTATGGCAGGAACACTTGTCACTAAATATGATTGGTTTAGGAACAGCCACAGCTGAAATCAAGCTGTAGGGGAGAGAGTGGCTGAGCCAGAGGGAAGAGTAAGCAGGGAATTAGTCTGGAATAGCTATGTAGACACAAAACAATGGTGGTATTCTACTGGTTTGGCCCGGTTCTGCCGGGCCGGTAGTGGCGATAAGCAGCAGAGACTGAACCGGTTCTCTCGCCATTCTGCTGTTGGGCCCACCCGCCCGCCTGGGCTCCCATACTCACCTTTATCCTCTGCTTTTGAAGTGCAGCTGATTTGCATGGCACAGCAGAGTGCCACATGGCAGCTGCTGAAGCGACTGGGAGAGTGCAGGTTTGCAGGAGGTGAGTTGGAATGCCTCTGCATCTGCACAAAGTGTACATTTGGCACATAGGTGCATGCAAGGTATGTGCACGCGCGCAAAGCGCGCCCACCAAGCCATGCCCACCGAACCGGTGGTAAAACTTTTTGAATCCCACCACTGACACAAAAGGGCAAAGTCTGACACACACACTCTTGATTGCTGCTGAACCTTATCTAGTCTGGCATAGGTGGAAATCACCAACCTGAGAAGATTCCTGTGTTATAAGAATGAACAATAAAACAGCTAATTGAAGTCTTCATATGTGGATCTGATTATTCAGGCCTGACACTGCAGGGGTGAAATGCTACCGGTTCGGCCTGGCTCTATAGAACTGGTAGCTCTGAAGAGCAGCAGACACCAAACCTTCACTGCAACAACCTTTTGGTCGTCTGTTTGGCCACCCAGGCTCAGGCTCTTGGCTGTCCTTTATTTCCTGCTTTTTCAACCTCAACTGCTTTGCAGGGCACAACTGAGGTTGAAAAAGCAGAAAAGAAGAGGATCTTCAACTGCTGTG
Organism: Naja naja; assembly: GCA_009733165.1. Taxonomy (NCBI): domain Eukaryota; kingdom Metazoa; phylum Chordata; class Lepidosauria; order Squamata; family Elapidae; genus Naja; species Naja naja. The sequence goes on from CM019151.1 coordinate 172,487,308, forward strand.
CACAGAGCTTGTAAGCTGTCCTGGTGGCACAGCTGATGGTTTTTTGCAAATGCTGTACATGCGTGCACAAAACGCACTCTCACCGAACTGGTAGTAACACTGGTTGAATCCCACCCCTGTGACGCAGGCATGGTTATCAAAGTATTTTTTGCCATAGCTGAAAAATGTGAATCCAGTAATAACTCTGGATCAGACAGCACTTCTAAACTATATTTTGCTATCTTCATGGGTGTGCAATCTTTGAAAAACATAATGACTTTACATACAGGTTGCCTATTTTCCAACAGCTTCTCTGTCTTGCCTGGATTTAATTTCATCTTGTTCTCCATTGTACCATTATTGAATTTTGGCAGGATTCAGAGAACACCCATTGCTTTCTTGGAGTGGAATGGTACAAAGTATAGAGATTAGTGTATATGACGATATTGATGATATCCCACCCTCACACTCCACTTATTCCCTCCTGCAGTTTCATATAGATTTTGAACAGCATGGATGGCAAGAGGAAACCCTGTGGGTTAAAGTCAACAGCCAACAGCAGAGCTCCCAAAGTCTTATCCTGTGTAGGACAATGCCATTGTTTATGTTACTGCAAGCAAGTAAGAGGTCCAGGAGAACTAACTGACAATTTTTCCCCACAAACAATTTTAAAGGCAACCAGATGTTAAGCACAAAAGATCAAGACCACACATGAAGCTCCAATTAAACTGATTTATTACTACTCATGCATGGCACAGGACTCTACTCAAATAATGGTTAGCACTATTTTGGTGCTAGATAAGGGTTAATGGAATTCAAGAATAACAGAATAGAAGAGTTGGAAGGGATCTTGGAGGTCTTTCAAACAAACCTTGTTTAAGCAGGAGACTTTATACCATTTCAAACAAATCTTTGTCCCCTTCTTAAAAAATCTCCAGTGTTGGAGCACCCACAACTTCTGGAGGCAAGCTGTCCCACTGATTAATCGTTATAATTGTTAGGAAATTTCTCTTTAATTCTAGGTTGTTTTTCTCCTTATTTAGTTTCCATCCATTGCTTCTTGTTTTGCCCTCAGGTGCTTTGGAGAATAAGTTTGCCTCCTCTTTGTGGCAGCTACTCAAATATTGGAACACTGCTATGATATCACTCCTGGTCCTTCTTTTCATTGAACTAAACATAGCAATATTAATAGCAATTAGACATATATTGCTTCATAGTGGTTTACAGCCCTTTGTAAGCGGTTTACAAAGTCAGCACATTGCCCCCAACAATCTGGGTCCTCATTTTACCAACCTCGGAAGGATGAAAGGCTGAGTCAACCTTGAGTCAGTGAGAATTGGACTGCTGGCAGTCAGCAAAATTAGCCTGCAATATTGCATTCTAACCCATACCCAATTCCTGCAATTCTTCATCATATGTTTTAGCCTCCAGCCCTCTAATCATCTTTGTTACTCTTCTCTGCACTCTTTCCAGAGTCTCAGCATCTTTTTTATATTGTTGCAATTAAAACTTGATGCAGAATTCCTGCTTATGAAGGCATTATAAAGAAGAGCTGGACTTAATACATTTGTGACTACATAGCAGTTCTAGGCTGATTCCTCTTTTGATTGCAGTCCCAGATTCTGTCACACCTTATCCTACACCAGAACAGTTATTATTGTTATTAATTAATTAATTGAATTTATATCCTAGCCAACCCTCTTTAACTCTTGGAAGTTTTTAGTACCATATACCACTTGAAATGCCAATTGCAATGTATCTAGATAGTCCAAATCATTCAGATGTACCTGAAATTTTTCCTTGTGAATTTTCTGAATTTCTTTGAGTCTTAGATTTGGTGGAGAATGCTACTGTAATTTATTTTATTGTATTTATTGCTTTTATTATCCTATATTCTACAAACCCTTCATGGGAGGACTTATCTTAAAATACTTTATTTTCCCTTGGGATTTAATTGAGGTGTGAGGATTCAAGGAAATTATATTAGTGTTAAAGTATTACAGATAGTATTACAGACAAATGGGATTTAAATTGATTCTTTTCCATCAAGGTGATTCTTAAACAGATTCTGTCTTCTAAACAGGTGGAACAAGAGAGAAATAATTTAAATTTATAATCATATTTCCTGATCAATATCTATTTAGTTTTATTAGGTATGGATCTTCAAAATTCAGAAAAACACCATATGTCGGCCATTATCTATTAACAAGGCAAAATACTGCAAGTATGTACTTATCATCAGACAAAGACTTTGTAGATTTATAATAACTACACTATGGGGTCATTATGAAGTTATTCTGCAAATTGCTGGGTATCAAATATAAGCAGTTTATACTGAGTCAATTTCATTTTCTTTATTTCTTTTTCCTGCCTGTTGTGCATGAAGGTTTAGAAGCACTCTTTTGAATGGAATTCCATTCTTTTGAATGGAAGATACATTTTTCCATCTGTTCTTCATTTTGATAACCAACCTCCTTAGCTGGTTGTTTATTTTTGATTGTGTAAGATACTTTTATTCCCGTCTTCTTTGTCATCTTTAGATAGAACATGGATGAAATTTTTGGAGGCATTAGAGATAGTTGTGCTTTTTTGTCAAATCCAATGGGACTGTTCTGACCCAGCTCCCCAGACACAACAAACCTTCTGACGTGAATTCAAAAGATTCCTTTATCAGGAATGCCGGTAGTCCCAGCAAAATGTTTCTCTTGCAGGTTAACAAGTCCACCCAGCTGGAAGATGAATAGTTGTCTGCCACACCTATTCATTCTGCCTTTTATCCCAAGAGCTAGTGTGGGGCCTCGCTAGCAGCAGTGGCTCTTCCTTTCCCAGGATCAGCCCATGGCTCTCAATTGTTCTCCTCTTCTCTGCCATCTGCGCAGCTGTGTATCAGGCACTGGACCCAGCTGTTCCTCCTCTTCTTCACCAACCACCTCCACAACTGGCGGCTATTGACTTTCCATCTGAGGGCTGACGGATTGCCCAGGCTCCACCTCTGTCTCTCTCTCTGTCTGCCAGCTCCATTCCCTCTTTCCGCTCCCAGGTTGCCTTGAGGCTTACCCTGACTCCCATGCCTCCTCCTCCTCCTCTTATTCAGTTGCTGGAGGGCCGGCAGCCAATAAGCCACAACAACTATATCTATCTATCTATCTATCTATCTATCTATCTATCTATCTATCGTCTGTCTGTCTATCTAATCATTATTTCTAAAGTGACCAACTTTTTTACAGTGAAAAGGAGGACACAAATAAATTGAAGAAAAAAACAAAGCCACTTGTGTGCGGCGCACTCTTGCACATGGTGCACTCTTGCGCATGGCACACTCCCTCAAAACAGTTCTCCTGTGTGGAGCGCATGCATCTCATAATCACGTCTCGCCGCACTGTACCAAGCCTTGATGAATCATCATGTCAAATACAAATACGTCACATCACACACAACAGATTGATCGGCATTGATCAAATACGGAGATTTACAGATTAATCTTCAAATATCAAAAAGGAGGACATGTAGGAGGACACTTTTTGAGAGAGGACAGAACTTACAAAAGGAGGACTGTCCTCCCTAAAGGAGGACGGTTGGTCACCTTATTATTTCTGTAGATGGAAGCAACATTCCTATCATTTTCATTACAATAGTGATATTTTGCGGCTGAGTGTCCTGCTTATAGAACAATCCATTCTTTCAAGTGCCGCCCATGCTAGCATGATGTATCTGAATCCAACAATTTAAGAACTGTGTAAATTTTATTTGATTTAAAGAAATATTGTCCCAAAAATAATACTAAGGAAGAGAATGATTTTAATATAGGATTTTCTGGTTGTTTGATAGTAGATTGGTTCTGGACTGAAAATAACATTGAACACAGTCTATGGAGATTCTCAGTCATCCAGGTCATGGTTGTCTTTTTCAAGAGACAACTGGACTTTCAGTTTTTTCTTTGAAGAGGTTTCTGAAGAAGAAGCTCTGAAGAAGCTTCTTGGATAAGAAGCAAAAGTCTTCAAAGAAAAACCAGAAAGTCCACTTGCCTCTTGAAAAAAGCGCCTTTGGGACTGAACACAGTCAAATAATAGCAGGAGAAGATAATATACAGTAGATAGCTCAGGGTTGAATTGTGGAGTTCTTGGTGCTGTCTGAGCTTGGTGGTTTTGTTGCAGATGTTTCATTAGCTAACAAGGTAAGAAATGCCCACAATCATATAATAGAGTACATTTTCCAAGAAAAGAATATTTAAATTTATTCTTGACTGTACCTTCCGCTGGTAATATGGAATCAGAATGCTTTATCTTTTCCATAATAATATAATCCTTGTCAAAATTATCATTTGAAGAGTTTTCTAGCACATGAACATTTTATGCAAATTATGTCCACATTTATCTTCTTTCCTGGTAATAATGGCCATCTACGTCTGATTTAACACAAGGTGCTAGTTTTAATTGTTATAAGATTCTCAGAGATCAGATCCTCCAGGACAGAAAGAAAGAAAAAAGGCAGTTTTCCACCCTCTATTCCACCTTATTTTTTTTAGCAATGTTCTTCCCATTGCTAGATCCTAAACACTTAAAATATCCCCATCTTCAACACCCTCAAAATCTGAAGTTGTTAAGAATCCTTGAGAATTTGATGATACTTAATCAAAAATACCATTTAGTCTGTAGATTAAGTCAGAGGTTATGTTAGTCATATTTATTTATTTATTTATTTATTTATTTATTTATTTATTTATTTATTTAAAGGTTCTAGACCCCCTCCAACACCCCCCCAAGGCAGTGTTTAAAACCAAACCTGAAACAATTAGTAATGGGTTAAGGCAATTCAGCAGGTAACTGGTTCATGTTTTTACCAGTTAGCTCAACTCATATCGTATTTATTATTATGAGACACCATTTATAGAACTCTTATCTTGGCATAAATATGACTGGCATCTATGATTTTAATTTCAGGTGGAAGCTTAAGAGATGATTATTCACCCAGTTATTTACTCAATGAAATATTGACAAGACCAAACCACTGCAACAAGAGTTGTATCTGTGTATGTTTTAAACACAAAACATTTCATATGTAACTTTATTAGGTTTTTAACATACTTCAGGATATGATTGTATACATATCTGTGTTGCTCTGCTCTCTCTGGGAATAGCTTATTCTGAAGAACAGGGCTATTATTTACTATAATAATAATAGTAAATAATAGATAGATAGATAGATAGATAGATAGATAGATAGATAGATAATACCATTATGTAAAAGCTTCTTGATATCATCTCAACCAACATCGGCAATGTGCATTTTGTGTATCAGGGTAGGGAATGACATCTCTTCAAGCATGTAGAGTATTGGTACACGTGAGTGCAGACCAGACTTGGCAGGAATGATCAAATTTAAGGTCTATAAAAGATATTCCCATGATTTTCTGATGACCGCAAGCGCTACACTAATCGTATTATCTGCATTCCAGGTTATGGATTCCAGCCAACATTTGAAAATTCATGAAAAAGAGTTATGTTGAAAAACAGGCCCAGCATCTAATCTTAAAACCTGAATTACTGAACTCTTCAAACCCTGCTGTGGGTAGACAAAACTGCTTTCATTTGAGAGCCCGCGATGTTATTCTCCTGCCAAAGTCACTCTTCTATTTTCTTATAAGTTTTCATCCCTTTGAAAGAGACTTTAAGATTAGTGTGTTTTGTTCTCTGTGCATTTCAAAAATTCATCCACTGATTTTTAAGTTGACACACATCTGGGAAGATGGTAGAGACACCCTCCCTGTTTCCAACTCTTTATCTGGCCTTCTGTAACCGTCCCCCGTTTTTTTTTTTATGATCTGAAAATACCTGTGGGATGACTTACTTTATCTAAGGATGAAAGCCTGTCAATTTTGTTCTTTGCTACCAATGCTTTAAAAGAAAAATACTTCAAGTTTATTTCATCTCACCGTTGGAAAAAAATGTGAACGTTGATAAAGTTACCCAAGGAAAAAAAAGTACAAATTCTTTCTACTAAAATAAATGGGGAATATATTTGGGCATAAACTCAGATTGCATCCTTGAGATTATGAAGGGAATTAACAATTTAGAAAGTTGTTATAGAAGTTTACAGCTAGTCCTTGACTTACAACCATGATTGAGTCCAAAATTACAACCATGATTGAATCCAAAATTTCTGTTGCTAAGCGAAACAGTAGTTAACTGAGTTTTGCCCCATTTTTACAAACCTTTCCTACCACTGTTGTTAAGTGAATCACTGTAGTTGTTAAATTAGTAATATGGTTGTTAAGTGAATCTGGCTTCCTCATTGACTTTGCTTGTCAGAAGAATGCAAAAGGGGATTGCATGACCCCGGGATACTGCAACCATCATAAATATGAGTCAGTTGTCTAACGCTAATTCCAAACACTCACTAAACAAACTGTTGTAAACCGAGGACTGCCAGTATTTTATATTATTTATAATTAGAGCAGTAGTAAGAATATTACCTTTCTGTGCAATACAAATCTTTTAACAATCCTATTAATTTTGTTGAACAAAAAATGAATGGCGCATAGCACAGAAAAGTAAGGCTAGAATCTTCAGCTCTCTCTTTATAGCTGGGTAACACCTTCATTTTGTGCATGTCCCTGGGTGAGACTGAAATAATACCACTTATGCAGGTGAAACAAAAAAAGATCTAAAACAAATTGCAGGATAAAACTTATTTTGGTTCAGAATAGTTCACTTTCAGCGTCCTTCCACATGGGAGAATAGCTTTGAGACAAAAAATGGCACACCAAATCCTTGCATTGAGATTGTTTATTTATTTAGCACATGGCATACAATGTCAGGGAAACCTACACATTTGAGACACAATGCAGTCCTAACAGCCTAAATTGCTAGTTCATCCTGTTCAGCACTTGCGTGCCCATCCTTGGTGCACCGCAAGGGGCGAGCTAGCTTACACCAGCTAATTAGTGGTGCTCAGGTTGCTCGCTCTTCAATACTCTTCCACCAGTCTCTCCTCACTTTCCTTGTGTTGTGTTGCCTCGCATCAGTCCAGGTCCACCATCAGCTTCTACTCTCCACATACACAGACACAGCCAGGGTTTTCCCACCAAAGTGGTACCCATTTATGCATTTGCAATATTGCATGCTTTCAAACTGCTGGGTGAACAGGAGCCAGGGACCAAGTGATGGGAGCTCACCCCATCTCGCAAAGCTGGGCTTGACCCATTGGAGTGCAGACCATTTCTGGCTGATAGTTCCAGTGTCATTAAGCCACTGCTTCACCACGTCCCTCTTGCGTTGAAAAAGTTCATAGATAGTAGGCCGTAAGTGACTGAAGCTCCTATGTATTGCAAAATGTATAACAAAATTCAATGCAATGTATATTTGGACAACCACAATAGAAATACATTTGCCCTACATTTCTAGGTTAAGCTCTCTTTGTCCAAATGTTGCCTTGGATAATTCTTACGGGAAACCAACGAAATATTCGGATATGTCTGTATTATAAATTTAAAGCACTTCAGATATCAGACTTTTTTTCTCCAGGGTTTTTCAGCTGCAGTTCTGTAATAGAATGGTAGAAATCTTTAAAAGCAATGACACCAAATTCCAATTAGGAGAAGTGGTTGGCAGTAAACGTCTCTTTCTTTTGGTGTGTGAGGCTGGTGTGTTTGTAGCATTCTCAGAATGAGTGAATGCTGCATCTGATGATTTAATTTGGCCCCATCAACTGGCATTGATCCCAGCAACATTATTTTCTAAGTTCCAGTTGTCCCTATTTACCCTGCTCAAGAATATTTTTTTTATGTCTTTCCCTAAGGGAATCATTGTACTAGTAAAGAATTGTGTTCTTGTCATTTTAATGTAAGTATTCACTGTGCTAGTATTCACTGTGCTGGTACTGGGCTTCTATATTAAACTAGGCCACTCCTGGCTGTTATGGAATTTGGTAGGGATATAAACATTAAACACCTATTGTGTGTTGGCTTTCCCCAGTGCAGGGACTATCTACTTAAAAGAACTTTCAGCTTAAATTGAGCTTAAAAGTAGGGAAGTAGTTTGTCACTGACATCAGTTGGAATGTGATTTTTCAACTTCCTGCCCTAATCTACAATCTGTCTGCATATTTCTTTCTATTTTGGACTAAATAGGTGCAATTCTTAGCTTTTTCAAGAACATAACTATCAGCACTGTCATTGATTTTTTTTAAAAAAGCATTCAGTAACAATTGGCTCCAACTATGACTACCTTCTAAAAGTGGATGAAACCTTGGATGGGTTTTAAGAAGATTTTGTTTATATAATTTCTGGTTTATGCTTATTTATTTAATCTGTGGGTTTTCAACATTGTACCTAGATACTGTGTATTGTGTGTTTACTTTTCCAAACTGCCAAGAGTCCTTTGAGATTATGGCAGTCTCTAAATATGATTTATTAATTAATTAACACTACAGATTCTCCTCAGGATACAATCGGTTGCCTAACAACCATTTGAAGTTATGATGGACTTCCTCAGATCTATGTACAACATAATTTTTGGAATAATGATGGTGACAGAGAGAGAGAGAGAGAGGGAGAGAGAGAGCCATGTGATCATATTTTGATTGGTGTTGGCAACCAGCTTACCTTTAAGGCTGATTATGGTCACATAACTATCATTTCTTATGTTTTTTGCTGGTTTCCTGTCAAAAATACCCATTGGGGAAAATGGATTTGCTTAACAACCATGGGATTTGCTTAGTGACCACTACGGGCACTTAACAACTGCTGTGTTCACTTAACTACTATCACAAAAACTTACAAAAAGATTTGTAACTTTGAATCCAGTCACATGCTGGCTTGACTTTCCATCACAACTTAAGACTTATTCAAGGCTCAGTTATGGCTGTAAATTGAGGATTAACTTTAACAGGCAGAAGAGAATACTTCTTGACATAGCATATAATTAACTTGTATGATTCATTATTTAATGGCCACCTGCTTGGACGACTTTGAAAAAGTATTTGGGGAAATACATGGAAGATAAGTCTATGAAGAGCTGTTTTCCTCCATTTTTTTCTAGGTGGGTATAATTTGTCATCCAGATAAGCAAATTCTGCTTGTGGCCGCTCAAGGTACTGGGTTAGTCCCATGAGAAACTAAATGCTAGATTAAAAGGGCTTTTGCAAGAGCCAGCAGAGTTTTTCTAAACATTAGAAGGTCCTAAAGCTTAGAAAATCCCTCTCTTTTTATCATCATTATCATCTACATTAGTAGGTGTCAGTGTAAAGTTTTCTTCTAGACCTTAAAACATGCATAAACATTTCATAACTCTTTATATTTTTGTAATGTTTTGTTTAATCAAATTCAAATCAGGCTGCAGATAGCAGCAGGTTCGTAAAAAGACATGTTCCCCATTTTTTTAAAAAAGTTTTTTTAGAAGGAATAATTTTGATGGCTGAGGCAGAGGGACGTATATGCTTGTCAGAGTTTTTAATCTGCTAGAAAGCCCTGAAATGTCCACATTTCATCATTTCCTTTGGAATGATCATCAAAATGATGCCTCATCATGAGGTACCATTATCTTTTATTCAGGAGGGCAGTTTTTGTCAGGAATTAAAAATGGGCTGTGGTAGAAGCAGTAACCATGAAGGAACAGTCCCTTCCTTCACACATAAATAATCAGATCTACTTTCTCGGCCTCTAAATGAGATCCTGAAAATGTGTATTTTCAGGGTTTCTTCTAGCTTTAATTCATCTCTTATACAAGGCCACTGAGAAAACCAAGGAAAATAATGATGAGGACCATTTCTATAATATGGTTTTCTGTACTAAAGACTGGCTTATATACTTTAGTCCAGTAATCTTTTCAAGAGGATTTTGAGTTAAGTTGTTCCCATGTTAAAAGTGATGGACTGATACAAAGAGGCTTGCTTGCTGTAGGCTACCGAAATACGGTGATGCAAGATTTTCCAACATTTTTTTAATTCTATGTTTTGTAGCCTTTTGAGGGTCTCAACTTACAGCCCCCAGTGCTAAGGGCTGAGTAACAAGTTCTAAAGGTTTTTTTTTTAAAATTCATTTAGAATATAAGCCTAAAACTGAGAATCCCATTAGATTATTATCCTTTGCAAGTGCTTCTTTTAGTTTGACTTTTTTCTATTTCTTGTGCTTGTATTATGTTGAATTTCAATATTTCATGGTCACTCCCTCCCTCCTGTAACTTCAACCATTCTATCATTTCATCTCTGTTGATGATAATTAAGTCCAACATGGCCGACCCTCTAATTCCCTTCTCTAACCTTTGGAAGACAAAGTTGTTTGTAGGTTTCTCAGGAATCTGTTTGATCTTCCACTAGGTACAGAGTTTGCCTTCCAATTGATGTCAGGGTAATTAAAATCCCCCATTATTATTGGGCTGTGCTTCCTACATGCCTTAGTTAACTGATTATCTAAATGTTAATCTATTTCCTCTGTTTGCTTGGGCAGTCTATAGTATATACCTATGACAATGTCCTTCTTTTTTCCTTTTATATTGAATAACCACTTGTCTGAAATGATATAGAGTCTACTGCTTGAGCAGGGGGTTGGAGTAGAAGACCACCAAAGTCCCTTCAGCCTCTGTTATTCTGTTATTACTATGAAATGGGAAAGCAATCCAAAATATGCACAGCATTCCTTCCAGAGAGCCAGTATCAATGGACAAGCATCTCCCTCACTGTTCTTAAATCACATGAAGCTTCCAAATATTTAATTGAAACCCTGAGAACTGAACCCAAGACCTTCTGCATATAAACAGTATGTTCTTCCATTGGACTATACTTACTATCAAAGGATAAACATCATCTATAAGGATGTTGGAGAGGGATGTGGGGAACATTTATGTATTTGAAGTGGCCTACCTTCTTTCCTTCCCTCCTTTTTTTGACAAAGGAAACAGAGGAAAAATTATTCCTAGTTGGTCAATTATTGGTGTTTTGACCCCTCTTTCTTAATCTTAGCTTTTCTTTCCACTTAGCAATTTAACATGGAGCAGCAAGGTTGTTGAAGAAGATTCCTTGATACTCTGATTTTAGTTCCAGCTTTCTTGTGCTTCCCACCTTGGTTCTTATCCCTCTTACATCTCCAACAGAAGACTTTTCTCTAACTTAATTAAGATAATTCCAACCAGGAATTCCAATCAGGGAATTGTTATTAGTACTGTGGTGAGCCCTACTCAAAACATCTTTTTGAGTAGAACCATACATTCTTAAATGCCCTGATTAATCATAGAAGATACTTATTTAGTCATTTTCATTATGAAAAGGCAATTTAATGCTCTACTGAAATTCAGATTATCTATGTGTATCCCAAATGTTATTATATTGCCCACCATTTTTATTGGTTGACATAATGCTGGCTTTCTTGATAATCCTCATCAAGTGGAGGAAATTGGCCATTTATTTGATCATATTTTATGTTCATTTAATACAAAGAGGCTGCTTCATAGTTTGCTTCCCGTGGTAACCCATCACAAGTGTTGATTGGTTTTAGATTGCACAGGATTGCAGGTTGTCTCTGAAAATCTTACTATTTTTCCTCTGTGAATGTAAAGTTAAACTACCCTGAGTAATGAGCTCCTTTTTTCCATTGTCCTATAAGAAATGTTTAAAACAAGAACATTATTCACAGTCCTTAAGTAGTAATACCACTTCTGTTTAAGCTGCATTGGTGACCAGTGTGTTTCTGGATGCAATTCAAGGTATTGATGGTTACCTTTGAAGCCTGTTGTAAGACTGGAATACCTGAGGGATCACCTTTTAGGAATAGGAACAGGATATTTTATTGTCACTTTGAATGTACACTAATCAGCATACATTAAAATGAAATTACATTGCATAAAGCTCTCAGGGTCTCCACCTCTAATATAAACATAAACATGACAAGATAAATAAATAAATACAAAATTATGCATATATCCATGTATATTATATGACATGGAGAAAGAACACAGTCTTGTTTGAATGTATACATGTATATGGCAAAAGAAACAAATCTTTTTTTTTTAATTACATTTATATGCCACCCTTCTCCGAAGACTCAGGGCAGCTTACAATGTTTGGGATACAACCCAGTGTGCTCAGCAATAGCCTTCATTCCATTGTATATGCCTGCTTATTACTAAACAGCATTTTTACAAAGTCAGCTTATTGCCTCCAACAATCTTGGGTCCTCAATTTACCTACCCCGAGAGGATGGAAGGCTGAGTCAACCTTGAGCCTGGTGGGATTTGAGCCTACAGTAATTGTAGGCAGCTGGAACTTAAATGCAGGCATTTAACAGCCTGAGCCACCAAGGCCCAATCTTGCAAGTTTACCAGATGAATGGCATAAGGGATCAAGCTGTTACAGAATCTGGTAGTCCTGCTAGAGATACTTCGAAACTGTTATGTTTGCATGAAGAGACAGACGCGGAGTGCTTCAAGCTCTTTGTTTATTAGTGACTACAGCTCAGAACGACCGCTTTGGCTTGGCTTGTGCTACTTATAGCCAGCAGCCGAAGTTGCCAGCCAATCAGAGTGCAGGGTTTTCCAGCACTTTTAAACCAATCATTTCTAACATTTTACAAGAACAGTTCAAACTAAACCAATGACATTCAAACCTACATACATAACACCCCTCCCCACTATGTTCAGTCCATACCCAAACCCCAACCTATCTAATGTATTCTTTTAAATAGGTGGGCTCTGTGTACGCTGAGACCTGCGTGGTCAGATGTTTTAAAGTTCTCACCCAGTGAGAGAGGAAATGTGTCTGCTGACATTTTCTTACTTGGACTTTTAGTAGTAGTAAAACCTGTCTGGTTACTACAACCTGGTCTCTCCTCCCAATCCATCTCCAACCCAATGTCAGCACCCAAGTCAGGTAGTGATGTACAATCTTCCACTTGTGAAAATGGATCTTGGTCTTAAAGACTGCCGGGCTGAACGCATGGTATGATTTACCAAGGAAAAACTTCAGCAATTGGGTCCAGGGGACATCACTGAAAAAGTTGAAAAACTACTCAGTGCTCAGCATATCACTCCTAACCCATCAACTAACTTATCCCCAGCAGAGTTGTTGATGGGTAGGAAACTCAGGTCTCCCTTTGATCGCTTTCATCCCACTTACGCACCCAACGCACCACTAGATTCCACTAGCAAAGTTCGACATTCTCTGTGGGTGATTCTGTTTATGCTAAGAACCTTATGGGTGAACCATCATGGATCCCTGCTGAGATAACCCAGGTCACAGGCCCCAGGTCTTACAGGGTACAAACAGAGGATGGTGTCCTCTGGAGCAGGCATATTGATCAACTAAGATCCAGATTACCTCAGGAACATTGCAATTGCTCCTCTCTAGTTCCACACCTAGTATCTCTCTAGGGGGAAGGGAGGATTATGAGGCTAATCAGCAAGAAAGAATCAACCCCATTTGTAACGAGCCAACATGACAGGAACCACGATCAAGCCGCAGTTGCCAGCCAATCAGAGTGCAGGGTTTTCCCGCACTTTTTAAACCAATCATTTCTAACATTTTACAAGAACAGTTCAAACTAAACCAATGACATTCAAACCTACATACATAACAGAAACCTCCTCCCAGAGGGGAGCAACAGAAACAGACCATGAAGTGGGTGTGTGGGGTCTCTATCAATGCTTTGGGCTCTAAGCACACAGCGCTTCTAAGCAGTATCCTGAATGAAAGGAAACAAGCTTCCTATAATCTTCTCAGCTGTCCTTACCATTCTCTGAATGGACTTTCTATCTGAGGCACTGCTGCCACCAAACCAAACAGTGTCATCTTTTCCCAAAAGTCTCTACCCATCCAACCAGGTTTAGCAGAATGGGCCTGCTGTAGATCCTATCAGCCAAGGATTGTTGGCTTGCAGAAGGCAAGCTTTTTCCACAGTGACCCATGCCCAATGAAACACCCTCCCTTTGGAGACGAGAATGGCCCCAATCCTGTTACCCTTTGGTAATGCCCAAAAATCTGGCTATGTTCCTATGCCTCAGGTGCTGAACATGTCAAGGGCCTCCTTTCCTAGCTGTACTGCTAACTTGCTCTTGTGTGTGAATGTTACATACACAAGAGCAAGTGGATGTTTTTAGTGTTTTCTTGTCCTAAAATATTTTAGTATTTTTAACTGTAGTACACACAAACAGCTAAAGTCATTGACTGAGATGGATGCAGAGGTGGTATTCAGCAGGTTCTGACCAGCTATGAAGAACTAGTAGCGGAAATTTTGAGTAGTTCGAAAAACCGGCAAATACCACCTCTGACTAGAGATTTTACAGTATCCTTCCCCTGCCATGACCACCAAGCCATGCCCACAGAAGCTGTATCTAAAAAAATTGAATCCTACCACTGGATGGATGGCTGTAGAATTTAAAAGAGGAGACAGAGGAGGAGGGGAAGGAAGAGGCCTTGAAAGCTTGCCCTGGTTTCTCTCTGTCCCATCTATGCTAAACAAAATCAAGGTGGAATTATTTCCAGATTTTTTTTCACACTTGCTTCAGTTTCTGGACTTCGTAAAATTATATGCAAGACTCTTCTTAATGTTGCAATCCTTCCTTCTACTATGCTTTCCCCCTTAATGATTGTCTCATATCTCCTCCAAGGTCAACACTGCATTTCTTTACAGGTTATAAGCTTTATATTTTAAGTTAGCATTATGCTGCTGCTACTTTGTATCAAAAAAAGGAATTGGGTGGGATCTTTAACCCAGGTCTTGGGTAAACTAATCATCATCATCATAAAATCAAAAATTGCATAGCAACACTCTGTGCAACAGGCTTGTTTAAATATGCTTGTATTTAAGGGCAAGAAAAAATTGAAACAGTGTATTCTTGGTGGCTGGGCAGAAGACTTTTCCTCACCCCCAATTCAACCTTAGCTTCAGCAATTATATTTATACATGTTGAAGTATAATGACCGTATTTCATTTCCCTTGGTGTGAATTAGAACAACTCATATGAAGTCTATGAAATGGCTAGAGATTTATGTTGGTGTCGTTAAAAGCACAACTGGCCCATTATGGTTTCATTATGGGGACTCCTGTGGTGTTGTAGGAGACTCAATTAAAAACCATCTCTGCTTATTGGTTAAAAAGACAAATGTTTTAAAGATGTTTCTGTTCTGCTCCGAGGACTATGATACACATGGAAATCGATAAGCTTTGTATTGTCCTTCGAGATTGTTGTCATTCCCTTTATTCTACAGTGGCCAGATTTGTGCAAAGTATTAGGGAAAGGTACATTTGATGAAATCTGCAGTGAGTCTTACAGAGGAAAAATAATGGAAAATGTAAGCCAAAGTTACTCCATTGAGAACTTGAAGGTTATGCTTTCAAAAGATGTTGAGATATTTCATAAGCTTAATAAAATGCTAGCTGCCCTTGATATTCTCTGGAAAAGTAGACAGGCCATAACTTTGTTTTGATCAATACACACAGCATATAGTCCTGTTCAGATGCTTCTATATTTTATGTTTGAAAGTGGTTCAGCTAGGTGTCAGTGGGAAAATAAATGGAGAAATTCCTCAATGCATTCACCTCTCCTCATTTCTATTTAATGACACTCTTAGTTGGCAGCAAACTGATAAACTGAAATAAAAAGTAGAAAGAAAGTTTGTAAAATGTTAGTAGTAGCATCAAATAGTAATTTATTGTAGACCACAAGAAGGGCAGAGAATTAACTGGACGCATTCAAGGGCCTGGAAAAGTCCTTTGTTCTTGGTTTTGCTCTTAAGTTTTCCTTTGTGAAGCAAAATTATAAACACAAATGAAAATGTAGTCACTATAGATATGTTCCATCATTTACAGGAAAAGATAGAGAGTATTTGTAAGCAGTCAGTTCAGATATCTGGGAGACTGAAGAGTGTGGATAACCAATAATAGTTAACTTCATCATTTGGGCTAAACTATTTCAAATGAAGGTTTTGTTTCTATGGGTCATACATATTTCTGCTTTCGGTTTTAATTTTTAATGGAAATTAAATTAAATTAAATTTATTATGGATCTGTTTTCAAACCTTACATCTTATCTTTAAAAAAAATCTCATTGGGAAGTTCCTAATCATTTTAGTTTCCCTTTTTTAAACTTTATCCTGTTTTTATAATAATTCTTATAACAGTAAAATCACTATTATTAGCAGTTTTATGTTCAGCACCTTTTTCTAATAGTTTCTTCTCCTTTACATTAGTTTCCTCCTTCAGCTTCTTTCTTTTTTACAACTGTGACAAAATATTAACCAAATGGAAAATCTTAATTCTTTGAAGCATCCATCCAGATTCCAACTTTTCTGGACTGATGATAGTTTAGACCTCAGTTTCTGAGCCTGGATCTACTGTATGTAAATATTTTCAATCATGCAGGTCACGGTTATCCCAAAGGTGCTTTCTTTTCTAAAAACAACTGGACTCTAAGAGAAGAAGCTTCTTGGATGAGAAGCAAAATATTTTCAAAGAAAAAAAACCCAAGAAACTCCACTCTCCTTTAGAGGAAAAAAAAGGGAGAAAAAACAGGGGTGGGATTCAAATATCCCAGCAACTGGTTTATTTATTTATTTTATTTATTTATTATTTATTTATTATTTATTAATTCGACTTATATGCCGCCCCTCTCCCGAGGGACTCGGCTCACAACTAAATAGAATACAACAATAAGTTACTTAAAAATATATTAAATTAAAGCCGAATTAATATTAGTATTATTATTAAAACCCCAAAATTACGTAAACAACCCCAAGGGTCAACACTGCCCAGATTGTAAAAACAGCCAGGTTTTTAGCTCGTGGGGAAGGTGCGAGATCGGGAGCCAGCGGAGCTCCAGCGGAAGAAGATTCCATAGAGTGGGGGCCGCCACAGAATAGGCCCTCCCCCGGGTCCGGGCCCCGGGTTTGCTGCCCAGTTGCTTGGTGGGTGTGGCCACAGTGGGCGTGACCTACCAGTACTTCTGGTAGGGCTGTTTTTTGCCTTCCCAAGGATCCAAAGGCTTCCCTTGAGCCTCTGGGAGGTGAAAATGGCCTCCCCTAGGATCTGGAAGACCTCCAGAAGCTGGAAATAGGCCTGTTTTGCGACTTCCGGTACTTCCAGTAGGGCTGTTTTTCACCTTCCTAAGGGTCCAGAGGCTTCCTTTGGGCCTCTGGGAGGACAAAAATAGCCTCCCTCAGGTTCTGGAGGCCCTCCAGAAGCCAGAAACAGGCCCATTTTGCAATTTCTGGTTCAGTGACCGTGGGATTACTGTGCTTGATTGGCCAGCAAACTCACCTGACCTGAACCCCATAGAGAATCTATGGGGCATTGCCAGGAGAAAGTTGAGAGACATGAGACCGAACAATGCAGAAGAGCTGAAGGCCACTATTGAAGCATCCTGGTCTTCCATAATACCTCAGCAGTGCCACAGGCTGATAACTTCAATGCCACGCCACATTGAGCCAGTAATTGCTGCAAAAGGGGCCCAAACCAAATACTAAGTACATATGCATGCTTGTACTTTTCAGAGTCCGATATTGTTCTATGTACAATCCTTGTTTTATTGATTGCATGTAATATTCTAATTTTCTGAGATTGTAGATTTGGGGTTTTCATGAGCTGTCAGCCATAATCTTCACAATTATGACAAATCACGGCTTGAACTATCTTGCTTTGCATGTAATGAGTCTATCTCATATATTAGTTTCACCTTTTAAGTTGCATTACTGAAATAAATGAACTTCTGCACGATATTCTAATTTTTTGAGTTTCACCTGTATTTAGAGCTATCGTGTTTTTATAGGTCATAAAACCTTCCAAATATAAATAGAGTGAAGGAATATAGAGAAACAAACAACTATAGAAAAAAATGTAAAAAGAAAGTGATTTTCCACTTCTTTTACAAAAGATACAAGTAAAGCTTAAATTCAACCATTAGTGTAAAACTATAGTATCCATTTTTCAAATGCTCAGTAGTTTTTACCAATCATCCAATTCATGTCAATTTATTTTTTCCATTTCTTGCAAAAAGTCCACAAGGACTTTTGTTTAGTTAAATTTTATCAATGTCCACCCCAAACCAGGTCAGTGATGCCCTCTCTGTGATGACCCGTTGCCTGGATGCGGTACGGATTTGGATGGACGGAAACATGCTTCGACTCAACCCAGCCAAGACTGAGTGGCTGTACATACTGGCATCTCGGTCCAGTCATGAATGTCCATCGTTGACCATAGGAGGAGAGGTGTTGCCCCCTGTGGATAGGGCGTGGAACCTGGGGGTCCTCCTGGATGCGCGGCTCTGGTTGAACAGGTGGGGGCCATGGCCAGGGGGGCCTTTGCCCAGGTCCAGCTGGTTCGCCAGCTCCGCCCATATCTAGACCGAGATGCCCTGCGTACAGTCACTCATGCCCTTGTCGCCTCTCGACTCAACTACTGCAATGCTAGGACTGCCCTTGCATACCATCCGGAGATTGCAGCTGGTGCAGAATGTGGCTGTGCGGGTGGTGATGGGACTTTCCCGATTCTCCCATATTACGCCCCTCCTGCACGACCTGCATTGGTTGTCGGTTGCACTCCAGGTGAGATTCAAGGTTTTAGTTTTAACATTCAAAGTCCTACACGACATGGGTCCAGAATATTTATGGGAGTGACTCCTGCCAATATCGAGTACCAACCGCCCTGTGCGAGCACACAGGCAGGGGCTTCTCGGGGTTCTGTCTGCAGGCCAGTGTCGGCTGGCGGTCCCCTGGGGATGAGCCTACTCTGTGGCGGCTCCTGCCCTGTGGAACCAGCTTCCCCTGGGGCTCCATCTGGCCCCTGACCTCCACAACTTCTGCCACGACCTGAACACCTGGTTATTTGACCAAGCTGGGCTGTGATAACCTTCTCGGGGGTCTTTTATTTAATTTTAATATTGATATTGGGCTTGGTTGGTTTAATTTTTTTTAACTATTTATTTATTATGAATGTATGTTTTTAGTTGTGAGCCGCCCCGAGTCTTCGGAGATGGGGCGGCATACAAGTCCAATAAATTAAATCAAATCAATCAATGTCTTTTCACTAATGAGAGCCGATAATTGTGTCATGTCTGCCATTTCCATCACCTGTTTGTTTTATCTCACTGATAAGGCAATTCTATCTGCCAACATCTGTTTATTTTGTAGTGAATGAGAAAATGGGCATGTTTTTCTCTATGTGTCTTACCATCAAAATACATTGTTTATATGCAATTGATCTTAAAATATTGCACATTTTTATTAGTATGCATTTTAGCATAAAATACCTATTTTATATTTAGACCATGTTTTATACTTTATACAAATTTGATATATCTTTAAAAGTGGAAAGTAGCATCGTAGAATTCAGGGGGAAAATGCATGCATTCCAATCAGAATATTCAGTTGGATTATACAAACCAATCAAATAGATTTGAATAAAAAGAAAGCACAATGAAATTGTTGAGCATCTGTAGGAATGCAGTAACACTGATTTTTAACTTTCAGTGAGCCAGCAGAGTAGAAAACAATAGCAGCAGAGCTGGTCCACTTCTAAATCATTTAAAATTATGTAAACCATTAGATTTCATTCTTGTTTTCATTGTCACCTGGTAAATTGAAACATGGTTATTTATAGCACTCTTCATCACACTATAATGTAGACCAGCAGTTACCAACTGGTGGGCCATGTCCCACTGGTGGTCTGTGAGAAAAATGTGGTGGTCCACAGAGAAATCTTACCCCCAGAGCACCCCTCCACCAAAGCAATTAATCCAGGCTGCACAGGAACACAAGGCTGTACTGCCCTCATGGCCCGCGGGAACCCTCCCCACCCACTCACTCCTTACCTGGCAAACTTGCCTGCTAAATTGCTATTTTTCCTTTTTCCGACCATCAGCTGTTCTGCTGTTCCAGGAGATTTAGAGTAGCTAGAAAGCAGGAAATCCTTGGATTTCTTGCTTTCTAGCTAATCTTTAGATGAGCTGAATCTTCGTTAGGACTGAAGCAGTGCAGTCTGAGCTAGCCAATGGCAGAATCACAGATCTCTAAGTGAATCTGTGATTCTGTGAGCAACTCAATCTGCCTGCCTGCTTTGCCTGATTTTGGGTAAAAGTTGCTCTTTTTAATAAAAAAAGTCAATATTTATATAAACAAGTCTGCTTGTTTTAATGAATTAATTTAGAAAAAATATTTATCACTAATACATGATTGTTAGTTACATAGGAAAAAGTAATTAATATAAATCTAAATTCATGATTGGTTACTGATGAAAAATACATCTGATTGCTGATTAATGTGATGAAAAATTGAGAAAATTAG
This sequence comes from Naja naja, assembly GCA_009733165.1. Classification (NCBI taxonomy): domain Eukaryota; kingdom Metazoa; phylum Chordata; class Lepidosauria; order Squamata; family Elapidae; genus Naja; species Naja naja. The sequence continues at coordinate 172,507,549 of CM019151.1, forward strand.
TGAAGTATGCCAGGGTGATAAAAACTTCCATTTTGGTGATGTCAGCAGTGAAGCTTCAGAAAATTGATGTGAAAGAGGAGAAAAGGTATTTCTGGGGCCAAACATCTTGAATATCACTCAAACCTGGAATATCATCTTTCAATAAAGGCAATATGATGGAACACAAGTGGAATAACAGAACTTTTAAAAAAGAACAACAGGAAATCAGCCTCTGCCATCTTTCTCCCCTTTCTTCATTTACAAAACTTCTTTCCATCTTCTATTTCCCTTTTCATAATTTATGAAAATATCTGCAAAAGTGGGGTGGTACTTTTGCATGAATTCCAATTTTGGTTATTCTTTTCTTTTACATGCTCTCCCATCTATATAAGGAGACTTAACATTAGGTAATGTTAATGTTAAAAGGGACACGGTGGCTCAGTGGCTAAGACGCTGAGCTTGTCAATCAGGAAGGTCAACAGTTCGGCAGTTCAAATCCCTAGCGCCGCATAACGGAGTGAGCTCCTGTTACTTGTCCCAGCTTCTGCCAAACTAGCAGTTCGAAAGCATGTAAAAATGCAAGTAGAAAAATAGGGACCACTTTGGTGGGAAGGTAACAACGTTCCGTGTGCCTGGTGTTTAGTCATGCTGGCCACATGACCACGGAGACATCTTCAGACAGCGCTGGCTCTTCAGCTTTGTAACTGAGAGGAGCACTGCCCCCTAGAGCCAGAAACGACTAGCATGTATGTGCAAGGGGAACTTTTACCTTTTAACATTAAGCATCCTGTTGATTCTACTAAAAAATAAATAAATAAATAAAAATACAGGTATTTAAACATAGTTTAAACAATCAAATGCTTAAATTATTCTTGATGCTACTGGATCCAATTGGGTCAGTCACCAGGACCAGAGATTTAGTCTTCCAAACTTGCAGTCTCATGCTGGAGCCCATCCTCAAGGAGCTTCTCTCTAGCAGAGGAGTGTCAAACTCGCAGCCCATGGGCCGGATGCGTCACACTCTGGCCACCCCCACCCCCATTTTAGCGAAGGGGGAAATGTCCCGATATGTCACATGATGACAACATAATGCCATAAATTTGACACTGCTGCTCTAGCAGAATGTGTGCTTTGGGCTATTCTATGTGTAGTATTTATGTGGTGCCTGGTTGTGTGTAGCTTTTAGTTTTTGAATGGGATGTTGATGATTGGCTATTAAATCATTGGTGTTGTTTCCTATTTTGATACTTTGCAGAATTGGTAAAGTTGATAAGGTTTTTGGGACATTCCTAACCATTGAACAATATGATGTGTGATTGTTAATGTTGGTTTTCAAACATATGCTTAGTTTTCTTAAAGTTTCTTTTAATCTCAGCCTTCTGAGAGAAAATCAAAAGCATTATCTACTGAGGATAGAATTATTGTGCTGTGAAAAATCTTTCTTTCTTTGCATTTGATCCCCCTCATCCCCTGTGGAAAGACACGTTCACAATTTTCTCTACTAAACTGGAAAAGAAAACCAAACAGCAATGTAAAAAAAAAAGGCTAACACCAAAGCATTATGTTTGTCTCCACTGCTTTATAGTTTTAGCTGGAAGATACTAAATTGGGTAAGTGTAGATGTTGCCCTTAAATTCGTTTATTGTGCATTGAATTGGAAAGGTTTAAGAAATGTAATACGTTTTTTCTCACAAAGGGGCAGCTTTCCGAATTGTGCATTTTATTTCACTCCTATCAGTTTCATTAAACCAAGACATGCTTCTGAAGGATGGGGGGGGCTGTTTCTTCTAGTTCCTTTCAGAAATGTATTATATCAGTGCCTCCATAAAAGCTTTGTAGTGTTGTCAGTCTTATTGTTTACTCTCTGCAATATAAACTAAATCCATGAACTCCTAAATGCATCTAGTGAGTGTCAAACGCTGAGGCTGTGGACTGAATTTTCTGGCCTTATCTTTGCTAGCTGATCCCTTGTTGTGGAATTCAGTGTGAGTGATGTCATCTGGTTGGGTAATAAAACAACTACAAGCAATCAAACAAGCCCAAAGTGCATCAAGAAATCCACTCTGAATTACATGTATTCTCTTCTATTGATCGGTCATTCTTCTGGTAGTGTCCAGGGACTTCAGACTGCTGATAAGTCTTTCTCTGGATATGAGTCCTTAGTTCAGTCAGGCAAGAGAGGGTTTCTTAATGATGGTGCTTCATTTGGGATCTCCCTCCATAATCAATTGCAGCTGGTACCAACTCCTGCACAATTTCAGCAGTGGCCAAAAAGTCATCTTTCCATCTGGACTCTCAGTTCAACTTGTGCTGTCTTTCATTGTTCTTGCTCCCGACTTTTTCTTCTTTTATCATTTTCTTCAAGACTGGACCATTATATGTCTCTGCTTTTATTGTGTTTTATCTTTTAGATGATTTTATCTGTTTTTATCTGTTTTACTGTTTTATCAAGAGACTCTTGATAATGAACATAGAAACTAAATAGGATAGTTAGTTAGTTAGTTAGTTAGTTAGTTAGTTAGTTAGTTAGTTAGACAAACAGACAGATATAATGAACATAATAAAAATAATGTGTTGCAATGGACAGAATTTTTCTAGGTTCTTTTCTTGGATGTATTCCATTCAAACTTTGGTTCAGTATTTTAAAAGAATAAATAGATCCATATTTGTCATTCAAGGGGTCAATAAAATAAGCCAGTTAACATATAAAAAACAGCATGTCCCCCATATACACTTGTTTACTGGGCCAATTACTTCAAACATGAAAAAAGAGAAAATATTGACATAAGAAGTTATATTAAAGGGGTGATGATGGTACAAGCAGCACGCTGCCACCTGATCTCTTTGAATTTAAAAAAGTTCTAATTTGAATCCCTGATTCTGACTGAAACCTACAAAAATCATTGTCATCATCATCATTGAGCTGTGATGGGCAGTGATTAGAATGCAGTATTGCAGGTTAATTCTGCTGACTGCCTGCAGTTCGAGCTTTGCCAGCTCAAGGTTGACTCAGCTTTCCATCCTTCCAAGGGTAAAATGAAGACCCAGATTGTTGGGGGCAATATGCTGACTCTGTAAACCACTTAGAGAGGGCTGTACAGCATTATGAAGCAGTATATAAGTCTGCTTTGCTATTGCTATCATCTTCATTGTCATTGTCTTCATCACCATACTTCTTTCCATGGAGGCCTAAAATTATTCCATTTCCCAATTTTTCAAAAACATCCCAATTCTTTTCTTTAAAGCAGCCTGGTAAAAGTTAACCCTGCTTTCAGAAGGTGTAAAGAGCTGCTACACTCATAGTCCTAAAAGTCTGCACAGGTGAATACACACCATTCAAAGCGATGGACAAGTCCTGGCTAAAGAGGAGAAAATGAAGCAACTATTGTGTTCACTTCAATACTAGACCAAACATCCTTTAACCCAGTACCATGCATAAGAAGGAACCTTCATTTCTTTTCATGCAGGAATAAGATTTATCTGCTTGAATTAGATTTGAAGTCAAGGGCTAAGCGTAGCTGAATGAAGTTGGCTTTTACTTTGGGAGGAGGGCAAGCACTAATCAAACATGACTACTTAATAAAAGGGAAGATGCTAAAAACAGACTGCTAAAGGGTTTTCCACAGTTCTCTAGAAAACAAGTTTTCTAGAATCTCCAACCTTTTTGGTTCTGTGGACCAGTGGTGGAAGCTTTGGTGCATTTTGACAGAGTTGTTGTGGCCTGCCGGCAGCTGATGGAGCTGGCAGCAGAGTTGGACAGTGAGGAGGTTGGGGAGGAAGCTGGGTAAATCCTGGAGGTGGAGGAAGGCTCGGATGAGGGTTCTGCATCAGAGGCAGAGATGGGGCCAGGGCAGGCTGGCAATCATCAGCTGCCTTTGGGCTCAGACAGCAATGAGGCAGGGGAGCATATGGAACCAGTTCCCAGCCTGTGCATGTGCAGAGCGGCCAAAAGGAAGGAACAATTAAGAACTCAGGGTCGATGTGGGAGTAAGGCCACAGGTGGATGATGAATGGCCCCTCCTATAAGGATTACAAGAGGAGCAAAAGGGGAGGGGGCTTTTGCAGGAAACAATTTGTTTGTTTGTTCATTCATTCCAGCCTTGTGAAGATTTGTCTGTGTAACCTAGAGACTCTGTGCCCAGCCCTTCCCTGTCAGCACTGTGTGTGGAAATATTTACTGGGCAGCTTTCCAAGATAGATAAGGTTTGAGCTAATAATTATACCTTTGCAAGACTGTTTGCCAGGCTGTTGACTGAATGTGAATGCAATAAATTCACATTCATTTAATAAAAGAGGTTTTGCAGGGACTCAGATTTTGTTTAGCACTTTTTGGGGAAGCCTAGGACACAACACAGAGATGGGGGAGGTCTCACAACCTAAATTGTCCACATGTGCAGATGAAGCTTTGTGCACTAGCCCACTGCTTCAGTGGCCTGGTTCTCAACAGACTGTAGTCTGGTAGTGGTCTGCAGCCCAGGTGTTGGGGACCCCTGCTCTAGAACATGCAAGGAACTAGCTAACTAGAAGCTTTGTCAGATGATGATGATGATGATGCAAAATCCTCAAGTCCAGAACAGATAGGAAAGCAGATAAAAATATTTTATTATTTTTACAAAATAATGCAGTAGATTGTTTTGAAATCCACTATTCCTTGTTCAATTTCTATGGGAATGACCCTTCTGTTTATTTGCCTTTTGGTGTGTGCTTGCATTATACCCTTCCCCCAACCAAGATTTCTTTCCTCTAGGGAGGCTGATACAATTCTACTTTGAGAAGACATTTGACAGCTCCATCCAGGAGATGTTGCTGATCTTTTAAAGAATTTATTCCTTGCAGTGTAAGTTTTTACTGAAGCTAGATTCCTGGCCAATTTAATGGGAAGTATGTTTTCATGTACATATGCACTTATTTGTGTATGTATGTCAACACACCTGCCTTTTCCTATCAATGTATATTTTCCCTATAATGAAGACCATTAAGAGGGACTTTTTCCTGCTCTCAGCTATCTTCCTAAGCAAGGGAATGATAATATAATGGTAATATTTCTGGTTATTTAATTGAGATAATTTGAAACGTGGAAGCTTGCTTTAATAATTAGTAATATTTAAAATATATTACTCCTTTGTATCTAGCCCAAAGGACTATCTAAGCAGCTGAAAAATGCAATTTCTTTCTAGTGGGCTTATAAAATCTGCCTTCAATTATGTACTTTCCTGCTCACTATAGCTCTTTCCGATTAGGAGTATTCCTCTAGTTTATGCTAAGAAACACCTATTAATAACACCCAGAGGACAACATCTGTTATTTGAACTCACATGATGGTCAAACAAATCCTTGACAAGATAACACAGGGAACATGTACTGCAGAGAACACAGCTGCTTTGAAGATCTATAACCAAGCTTCATCATCAAGTTCCCTGGCCTGGAATAATCTATTGCCTTCTTGACAGGGGTTGATAAAGAGAGATGAGCATCTAGTAGAGACTGTTTGGGAGTATCTTCAAAGAAAGAGAAGCCGCTGTGTATTGATGTTAATGTCATGAAAAAAAATTCAGAAATTGGGAACAGAGTCTTTAATAAGATAAAAAAGGTATTCAAGGCAAAAGTCTAATCCAAGAGAAATATGATTAATTTTGTCCATTATGATTTGTATCAATTGCTTTTTCTAAATTCAGTAGTCATGTTTAATAGGCTGTATTATTATGACAGTGCTCCAGAATTTTCTTCATTGGTGCAGGGAGTTGGTCCCTTAGTTACTTTCTGTTTTGTTTATGAAATTGTTTAAACCAGGGGTGTCAAACTCACGGCCCGCAGGCTGGATGCATCACGTGCTGGCCCCACCCCCATCCAGTTTAGTGAAGGGGGGAAAGTCCCCATACGTCACATGACACCCCCATGATGACACGAGTTTGAATCCCTGCTTTAGACAGAGTGCCTTTACCTGAAAGCTTATCTAAGTGATTTAAGTAAGGATTTGCTTTCAGAAAAATGTGCTTGTTTGGTTTTTGTTTTCTTTGGTCTGCTTTATTTTACTAAAAAAAAAGGATGTGCAGTAGAAATAAATTAGCAAACAAGATTTATTTATTGCAACATTCAAAGAATTTAGTCAAAAATGTTCTCCTTGCCCCAGCTCTAGTATGCTTTTTTTTTAATATCCTCACAGAGGTATCCATATTTTGGAACTAACTTAATGCTAAGTTAGAGCAGTTAGAGCATGAGCCGTGGTGGTGCAGTGGTTAGAATGCAGCACTTCTGCTGACTGCTGACTGCAATTCAGCAGTTCGAGTCTCACCAGATCCAAGGTTAACTCAGCCTTCCATCCTTCCAAAGTTGGTAAAATGAGGACCCAGATTGTTGGGGGCAATATGATTTATTTATTTATTTATTTATTTATTTATTTATTTATTGGACTTATATGCTGCCCCCTCTCCACGAGGACTCGGGGCGGCTCACAATTAAAACCACAATACTTCAACCAATAAATATTTAAAACAGAATTAGATCAACAAGCCCAATCACTAAAAACCCATTAAAATACTTTAAAACCCCAGGAGGTCAGTCCAGCCCGGCCTGTTCAAACAGCCAGGTCTTCAGATCGCGGAGATCAGGAGCCAACCGAAGCTCCAAAGGGAGTTGGTTCCACAGGGCGGGGCCACAACAGAATAGGCCCTTCCCCGGGACACCGCCAGCTGACATTGTCTAGCCGACGGTACCCGAGGAGACCCCGCTCCACAGGGAGGGTGGTTTGATATTGGCAGGAGGCGCCCCGCAAGTACCCGGACCCATATCATAAAGGACTTTGAATGTTAACACCAACACCTTGAATCTCACCCGGAGGGCAACCGGCAACCAATGATGACTCGGTAAACCACTTTGAGAGGCCTGCAAAGCACTATGAAGTAGTAATATAAATCTAAGTGCTATTGCTATTGCTAAGGCAGACTGAATTGCTATTGCTATTGCTAAGGCAGCAGTATTTTTTATCAGAAAGTGGACCTAGACTTCCTATGGAAAAATTATGTGCCTCTTGTAGAGCTGTCTTTGGAAAGTCATCTTCCTATGAGTCTTTTATTGACTCAGTTCAGGGCTACTTTCTCCCATCTGAACACAGGAGTCTGAAGCTGTGGCTAAGAGTCGTGGTGGCCCAGTGATTAGAATGCAGTACTGCAGGCTAACTCACTGCTCACTCCAGCAGTTTGATCCTGACTGGCTTGAGGTTGACTCAGCATTCCATCCTTCCAAGGTCGGTAAAGTGAGGGCCCAGATTGTTGGGGGCAATATGCTGACTCTGTAAACCATTTAGAGAGGGCTATAAAGTACTAGGAAGTGGTATATAAGTCTGCTTTGCTATTGCTATCATCATCATTGTCATTGCCTTCATAACCATAATCCTTTCCATGGAGGGCTGTAAAGCACTGTGAAGTAGTGTATAAGCCTAAGTGCTATTGCTATTGCTATTTCTCCATTCCTTCCATTCCCGCTCAGACAGAATAGAATAGAACCTCTTTTATTGACTTTATCTCCTCCTCCTCCCCAGCAAGTATTCAAAATTACAGCAATAGAAAGCAATGCAAGACCTAAAATGGACACCTAACATCAAAAATGTCATAAAAAAGCACAACAAAGAATGTTCTTTCTGCACCAACTCAGAAAGCTCAAACTACCCAAAGAGCTGCTGATACACTTCTATAGATGAATTATTGAGTCTGTCATCTGCACCTCTATAACTATCTGGTTTGGTTCTGCAACCCAAAAAGAAAGACTTCAGAGGATAATTAGGACTGCAGAAAAAACAATTACTACCAACCTGCCTTCCGTCACGGACCTGTATACTGCACGAGTCAAAAAGAGGGCTGTGAGAATATTTATAGACCCCTCACATCCCGGACATAAACTGTTCCAACTCCTTCCCTCAAGACGACCCTATAGAGCACTGCACACCAGAACAACTAGACACAAGGACAGTTTTTCCCTGTATGCTATCACTCTGCTAAACAAATAATTCCCTCAGCACTGTCCATCTACTTACTAAGTCTGTACTACTATTACTATTAATCTTCTCATCACTCCTTATCACCCATTCCCTCCCACTTGTGACTGCATGACTGTAACTTTGTTGCTTGCATCCTAACGATTTATATTGACTGTTTCCTGGTATGATTTGATTGCTTATTGTACCCTATGACTATTATTTATTTATTTATTTATTTATTTATTTATTTATTTATTTATTTGATTTGTCAATCGCTTACAAGGTAATATGTATAAGTATAAACATGAGTAAGAATACAGAAAATAGGCACGATTAAATCGGTACGTTAGGACGGACAGGAGGCACAATGGTGCACTTATGCACACCCCTTACAGATTATTAAGTGTTACAGATTATTAAGTGTTACAGATTATTAAGTGTTACAGATTATTAAGTGTTGTATCTTATGATTCTTGACTCTTGATGAATGTGTCTTTTCCTTTATGTACACTGAGAGCATTTGCACCAAGACAAATTCCTTGTGTGTTCAATCACACTTGGCCAATAAAGAATTCTCTTCTCTTCTATCTCCACATTTTATTCAGATGTACCCCTCTTCTGTCAGGCTGAGAGCGTAGATATTTAATGGATAAGTCTGGCTCCTTCCTACTTGTTTCTGATACCAGCAAATCTGAGGTTGAAATGGAGGTGTTGTGGGACAATAGCCACAAAGGAATGCAAGGGTCTTTTGGCTAACTTCTGCTGTTATCTTTTGCTCTCTGTTGTTTTTCAGCATGCTCAAGCATTTTTATATCAGAAGACACAACATAATTATATGGTTCTCTCTACAATACATCCTAGGATTTCCAATCTTTTTTTGTTCAAAATCTCAATGAAGGTTATCTTAGAATTGCAAGGCTATAAACACTTACCCAAGACTATGTCTCAATAGGGCTTATTTCTGAACTGACAGACCTATGATGATACATTAAGTTTTCAGTAAATACGTACTTTGCTATTCCCAATTTTTTCTCCCATTTGGAGGGTTTCCAAACAAAGGAAACATATTACAACCTCCTTGTTGTATAAAAGTGATTTTAGAAATCAGTATGTGATCGGTCAGTTGGTGAGGGATGGCTGAAGCTCTAACTCAGCATGACTAGTAAGCATAAAAGTTTATTATAAAGCCATCGACACCTTCAACATAACTTGATAATTTAACTAATAAGAGGAGGTGGGGGAGGAAATAAATTTTACTCAAAACTTACAGTATCTGTTTGTAAAATAGGTATTGCAGAAACAATGCAGAATCTATTTGTTGTTATTATTTCTCCATTGTTTAAAAAAAATGTAGAGGAAAGTAAACATGCAGTTGCTTTAAATACATATTCCCAGGGGTGGGCTGCTAGAGGTTCGCAGGGGTTTGGGAGACCCCCTAGCTAGGATTCTGTGCAGTTTGGAGACCCCCAAATACCACCTCTAACTGTCCCCTCCCACCCCACCCTGCCCTTCCCAGGAGTCCCCACACGGCCCATTTTGGATGCAGGTAAGTGCAGGATGCACGCGGAGGCTCAGGGAGGGTGAGAAATGGGCCTTCTGGAAATTCAGGAGGGCTGGCAATAGGCCATTTCCAGCTTCCAGAGAGCCTTTGGATCCTGGGGAGGCCATTTTTGCCCTCCTGGAGGCTCGAGGAAAGCCTCCGGAGCCTGTGAAGGGCAAAAATGCACCCCCCATGGTGCAGGAGGCTGACTAGGCCACACCCACTATGGCCACACCCATCCAGCAACTGGGCAGAGAACCCTTTGATAAAATTTTTGCAGCCCACCCCTGCATATTCCCCCTTTAATTTTTTTCTAAATACCAGTAAATAGTAGTTATGAGGAACCCCTCATATAAAATGTTAGCTTAGTGAATACAAAGCTGTTCTCAGTTTGAGCCACAAGCAAGTGATCTTTGGAAACATCTCTCTATGGGATTCATTATAATTTAGCTTTGCCTTAGCAAAATAGAATTTAAACAGTGGTGCACTGTCCATTGAAGACTGCCAATGCAGCATAGTTGTAATGTGTTTTATGGAGGGGAGGGGAAATCAGGGTAATTTTCTCATTCAATTGCATTGCTCAAAAGCAAGCCCTTCTAAATAGGTTGAAATGGAAGAAGACTATGGTGAATTATAACTCCTAGCTGCCTCCAGGTCAAGCTCATCCCTTCAGTAGTTTTATGCTCCATCTGGGACTCTAAAAAAGAGCTATCATAAAATGGACTTTTCAAGTTTTAATGAATCCCCATCATTTCCTGTTATTCATGATGCTGCATTAAGTTTGCAAAGTTCTCTTTGAGTTTATCTTATTATTTAGGCACTTCTGTGGTACAACCTGTTTGGATATATAAAAAATATAGCATGAGGTTCTTCTTTCAGTCTTTCCTTCATCCTTCATCCTTAAAAACCCACTAAAGGAGCCAAGTGGTGTTCTAGAATACTGTTAGAGATGGGTTCACCTTTCTCTCTTATTGTTCAGATATGATAGAGAAAGCTCACCACTGATACCTCTTGCTTTGATGTCCTGAATGGTAAAATACCATAGGAGTCAGGGACCAGAGCATTGGGCCCCTTTTCTTGAACTTATTGGAAGAGTTACAATTCTAAATACTTTTCATGGGCAGCTCCTTACAGAGTGAATTGGCATAATCTGAATGAGAGATGACTAGGGTATAAGTCAGAGGTCTCTAAACTTGGCAACTTTAAGACTTGTGGACTTCAACTCCCAGAATTCTCCAACCACCATAGCTGGCTGGAGAATTCTGGGAGTTGAAATCCACAAGACTTAAAGTTGCCAAGTTTGGGGACCCCTGATATACAAGTGATCATCAAAAGAGCTTTTTGATCCTGAATGGCCACACAGGGTGGACCTGTGCAAGCCCTTCCTGGCCACATCCTCCACCTGCTCCTATGTCATTTGTTCTCACTTGCTTTCTTGATCAATAAGCAATAGCAAATTTGTCAAAGAGAGACAGGGTGATTAGCATTCCAGAATCATTTGAACAGTAAAAATAAATAGAAAGGGTATGAAAAGGAATGATGCAGAATGTAACAAATGAGAGACTAAAGAAAGTGGAGCTATTGAAATTGCTGACCTGCTGTCATGAATCCTTTTTGGGTCAGTTTCCTACTTTTTCATAAGGTGGCCTCTAAATAAAAAAACCCATTTGGATAGTAACCCATTTAGAGTTAGGTGACTTTAGTAAATTTAGATCAATTTAGATCAAGGGAATTTAGTAAATGGAATTATTACAGTTTCCAGGACAAAGTCTGGGTCAGGAATGTTGGCTGTATCTGATCATAGAACTTTTTTCCATGTTCGAATTGCATCATAAAATATTGACTATAAAATATAGGTGATGGGTCTTTTGTTCTTCTATGTCAGTCATTTTAGGTATGGTGTAGTTAATGTGATTATGCCGGAGAGAATATAGACTTAAAACCTCTGTGCCCATGGTCCCTCAATTAATATTAAGTACCACTGCAACTGGACCATCCAGAACTTCATGATAGAATTTGTGTGCATTTTCTTCATTTGAAAAATATCCATATGCACATGATCTCCAGTGAATCTATGCTACAAATATATTAATTTCAACATGTTGTCCAGAATTTCTTTGAAGTCAGGCAGCATCTAAATCTAAATAAATACATAAATTCAACATGCAAATTATTGTTTGTGAATGTGAGTTGTTTCATTTACCCCCAAAATATGAACTCTTGCTTCCCTTGCTAGCTGAATCAACTGTAACATATTTATTAAGTTCTCCTTTTACTGGTCCAGACCTTTATAGAGATCCCTTTTTAGAAGTGAGCCAATGACATAGAATGCCAACAAAACTCAGTCATGGTTATGGGAGTGAGTGACATTCAACAACAGATGACTTGCACTGATGATACTAGTTCAAGGGTCTGCAACCTTAAGTACTCAAAGAGCTGTTTCCCACAGAAAAGAAAACACCGGGAACCAATAATTTATCAACCGGTGTGACTGAGTGGCCATGGCCAACTCAACATCCCTCCCACTCAGTCACATGATTCCCCCCAGCCACGCCTACCCAGTCAGTCATTACGGCAGAGAACCAGTTGTTAAAATTATTTGCCCTGCCTGGCCTCACCTCACCCCTCCTTCCCAGCCACCTCTTGCCATACCCAGCCTTGGGTGTGTTGTTCACACATACATCCTCTCTCTCTCCTCTCTCCTTTTCCCCTTCCTTCTCCTCCCTCTCCTCTCCCTCTCTCCCCCTCTCTCCCTCCCTCTCTTTCTAATTCAGCAAAAGATTTTGGTCATTTCATTCCATCTAAAAAAGTTGACATTCTCTATATTTTTGTGGACCGCCATATCAGCCAAGGATTGACACCATGAATTCATGGCATATGTGTCATCTCCCCTTAGGTACCATTCATAGGAGTCCAAAATTAAATAAAATCAATATGTTAAAGGAAATCTCACATTTGCATCATCGGTGATTTTTTGATATACTGTATATTCTGAGCATTGGGGGTCCTCAGATCACCAAAAGGACATCATCAGGCAGAGTCTTTTTAGGAAGAGCATCAAATTTATAAAACTTTATACTTAAAGAACTTCACTTTGTACCTCCTCTTTTGATTTTTAGGTAGCTGGTAAAACAAGTTCATAGAAATATAGGATTTATTTTTTTAGCTTAACAATTGTTCCTTCTATGTAATGTATGAAAACTGATTTATGGTGGTTCTTTAGTAGGCTTCTTTTTCTTATTTGGAGAAGCAGTGACTGAACTTGAATTATTTTCTGGGTTACGCTCACATATTCAAAAGGAGTTTAGGGACCTCCTGATTTTTTAGCTGTAGTTGTAATTGCTTTTGTCATTTTTGTCAAGTCCCACTTGTCAGCTTTCTTTTCGTTTGGATTGTCATATCTGATTATTTTTGTAGCTTTAGCTTTGTTCAAATAGCTGGTTAAACAATATTGTAAACAGTATGGGCATAAGTTGGGTCAAAAGTTGAGGCATCAGTGTCTTAATATGTAAACATATTTCTGCATTGCATCATTTCCCAAAATGTCAGGTTCTGGTGTAGAAATGTATTGGGTACATTTTACATCATACTAATTTGCATTTCGAAACTAACAAATGAAGTGGAATTAAATTATCTTTACATTCTTGTTCTCAATTTTGTGATGCAGTCATAAAATAATACAAAGTACATTCAGAAATTAATATATTAAGAGAAAATAGCATTCCTAAATCATGTCTTTCAAAATCACATTTGCGGGAAAATTTTTAAAAATGCATATGTGAGAATAATTTTTATGCTCACTTAAAGATAACAAGCTTATAACAAAAATACACAAACCTTTTCTAGCAATAAATATGTACAAAAATTATCATGTTATTGATGCAAGAGTAGTAATAAGTTTATTTGGTTGCAATTCTCACTACAGTTTTTTCTGTTTTACTGTAACTTAATATTTCCTGGTGCTTTGGGTTTTTCCTTAGATTTAAATAAAGTTGTCAAAAATTATCTCCAAACCCTAAAATTTCTTTCACAGATCTCTTCTTCCAGAGAAGGAGGCTGTCATAATTTCTTACAGTAAGGCAAGAAATTATTCCTTAAATCTGCACAATCCCTGAACAATTTTATTACATATCATACATGAATGCATGCTTAAGTGAGTTTTGCTCCATTTTACAACTTTTCTTGCCATAGTTGTTAAGTGCAGTTAAGTCAGTAACATGGTTTTGATCATGTGACCATGGGGATGCTGCAATGGTCATAAGTGTGAAAAATGGTCATAAGTCACTTTTTTCAGTGTCATCGTAACAGCCACTAAATGAACTGTTGTAAGAACTATCTGTAACTAAAAGTCATGAAATAAGAAAAAGCTACAACTACAATTTATACCAACACCATCAAATACCTTTCCATGCTTTTCAATCATGACAAACATCTAACCAATGCTCTATTATTCATTGTCTTTTGCTTTTTATATTTCTCACTTCTTTCTTTTGATTCATTGATTCTTCCTTCCTCCAGATTGCAAGCAGTAGTATCCCTGGTCAAATTTGGTGTTCCATTTAATCCACAAGGAAGCAGAAGCTGGCACAACCTTGACATGTTACCAAGTTAAATGATGGACCTTTTTATAGTTCTAAATGTGTAGAATATTACAAATCCAAAATAAGAAATTTAATTTGAATAGAGCTATATTGGTCTTGCAGTCTGTGCCTCTTTCATTTTTTCATATGAGCAAACCAGCTCACCATACTTTTTTCATACTTACTGGTCTCTCACTTTTATATCCAACCACATCCATACATTCTCCATCAATTTTTGATCTTATCTGCTTTGATAGGAACATGTACAGGTGAAACTCGAAAAATTAGAATATCGTGCAAAAGTTCATTTATTTCAGTAATGCAACTTAAAAAGATGAAACTAATATATGAGATAAACTCATTACATGCAAAGCAAGAGAGTTCAAGCTGTGATTTGTCATAATTGTGATGATTATGGCTTACAGCTCATGAAAACCGCAAATCCACAATCTCAGAAAATTAGAATATTGTGAAAAGGTGCAATATTCTAGGCTGAAAGTGTCCCACTCTAATCAGCTAATTAAGCCATAACACCTGCAAAGGGTTCCTGAGCCTTTAAATGGTCTCTCAGTCTGGTTCAGTAGGAATCACAATCATGGGAAAGACTGCAGACCTGATGTGCAGAAAACCATCATTGACATCCTCCACAAGGAGGGAAAGCCTCAAAAGGTAATTGCAAAAGAAGTTGGATGTTCCCAAAGTGCTGTATCAAAGCACATTAATAGAAAGTTATGTGGAAGGGAAAAGTGTGGAAGAAAAAGGTGCACAAACAGCAGGGATGACCACAGCCTGGAGAGGATTGTCAGGAAAAGGCCATTCAAAAGTGTTGGGGACTTTCACAAGGAGTGGACTGAGGCTGGAGTCAGTGCATCAAGAGCCACCACACACAGATGGATCCTGGACATGGGCTTCAAATGTTGTATTCCTCTTGTCAAGCAGCTCCTGAACAACAAACAACATCAGAAGCGTCTTACCTGGGCTAAAGAAAAATAGACCTGGTCTGTTGCTCAGTGGTCCAAAGTCTCTTTTCTGATGAGAGCAACTGTTTGTCATCTCATTTGGAACTCTGGAGGAATGTGTCCACAGGGGATGCTGACTTCATTTTCCAGCAGGACGTGGCACCTGCTCACACTGCCAAAAGCACCAAAACCTGGTTCAATGACCATGGGATTACTGTGCTTGATTGGCCAGCAAAGTCGCCTGACCTGAACCCCATAGAGAATCTATGGGGCATTGCCAAGAGAAAGATGAGAGACATGAGACCAAACAATGCAGAAGAGCTGAAGGCTGCTATTGAAGCATCCTGGTCTTCCATAACACCTCAGCAGTGCCACAGGCTGATAGCTTCCATGCCACGCCAAACTGAGGCAGTAATTGCTGCAAAAGGGGCCCAAACCAAGTACTAAGTACATATGCATGCTTGTACTTTTCAGAGGTCCGATATTGTTTTATGTACAATCCTTGTTTTATTGATTGCATGTAATATTCTAATTTTCTGAGATTGTGGATTTGGGGTTTTCATGAGCTGTAAGCCATAATCATCAAAATTATGACAAATCACATCTTGAACTATTAGTTTCACCTTTTAAGTTGCATTACTGAAATAAATGAACTTTTGCACGATATTCTAAATTTTTGAGTTTCCCCTGTATAATTTTAGGTGTTTTTTCCCCTACTGTCTTCAATGTCTTCAATGGGCAAGGTTATTGCAAAATCCCCATTCTCTCCCCACCCCACTAACCTGCTTTCCAGCTCTGTTCTCCTGTGCAGGGTAACAAAAGAAGACCCAGCCAATCAGCTGGGATTTGGGAGGTAGCGAATAGATGTGGGCGGGGCCAACCAGAGGTGGTATTTACCAGTTCTCTGAACTACTCAAAATTTTCCCTACTGGTTCTCCAAAACCTGTCAGAACTGGCTGAATACCACCTCTGCAGGACTTATTTCCCCCACTACCAATAGCCATTTTACTTTCTTTCTCATTTTCACCCCATATCTTTCCTTTATTCCATGTTCATTTTTTTCCAAAATCTCTTCTTGTTCAAAACTTGTTCATCTCCAATTTTGAACTTTCATTGTCTATATGTTCTTCACTAGTTCTTTGTCTTTCATCATAAACAAACCACATTTTAGATATGTACAGATTCATTTTCTGTGTGTACATAAGTCTTATGCTTAAACTATGTATTTGAAACAGACCTTTTTTCCTAAGCAGATGCCCATTAGTCACCACTAACATTCATTTTTGAATTTCAAAATGGCCCAAATATTTTTGTTGCCTTATCTTGTTCCTCCTATATATTCATGTTATTTAGCAGAACGTTTCTTTTCTCATAAATCACACGCTTTCACCAGCACTCCCAATTCTTCTCTGGATCTTCCATTATCACCATTCACAGGAAGATAACATGCAACCATCACTAAAATACGGATTCCTATTTTCATCGACACTAATTCATAATTTTTGACATACTTTCGAGCCCTTCCATTCATTATTAAGAATATAGATTCACTTTCCTGTAGATTTTCATCAATCCCACAACATCCAGAATCAGCCTCCTTCAGATTTATCATATCCTTAGCCTTTCTTGGTTTCATAACAACATGCAATATTTTCTGATCTTCATTATTTATTTCATCCATTAATTCATGCTCTTTCCATTTACTCATCTTACCATCCGAGCTTCAATCTTTAATATGCCAGGTCTGACAGCTATTAATCTCCACTGTACATCATGGCTTTGATCAATTGAACCTTTCACAAAATTGTATTTAATAAGATAGAGAAGATGTGGACTAGTTCCCAGCAGAAATTATAATGGTGCCAAATGCAGCAGTACATCTTTAATACATTTTGGAAGTATGTTACATGTGTAACTATGGTATATGTTTTTCCTCCATACATGTTCATACCATCCTATATAAACTAGGATCTCCAATCCAGAGATTTCCTTGCAACCCAGCATATTATTGTTTCCATACTGTCAACAGTACAACATGCATTTTTTCCGAATGGATTTTGACCCATTGCTTCTCTGTTCTATAGTTCTCCAACTCCAACATGGGTCAGAATTGATGTCTATGAAACATATATTTCAAGGTGCTAGTAACAACTTATAAAGCCCTAAATGGCTTGGGTCCAGGGTACTTGCGGGAGCGCCTCCTGCCAGCATCACACTCCGATCGACCCATGCGCTCCCACAGGAGGGGCCTCCTTGGGATACCATCGGTTAGGCACTGTCGGCTGGCGGTCCCCAGGGCTAGGGCCTTTTCAGTGGGAGCGCCCGCCCTATGGAATCAGCTCCCCGTGGATCTCCGTTTGGCCCCTGATCTCTGCTCCTTCCGCCGAGACCTGAAGACCTGGCTGTTTCAACAGGCGGGTCTGGATTGACCTGGGGGTGGATTATTTTAATTGTTTTAATTTTTAATTGATTACTAGACTTGTATTTGTTTAATTTATTTTTATTGTAAGTGTATGGTTTTTTTAAATGTTCACCACCCTGAGTCCTTAGGGAGCAGGGCGGCATACAAGTCTAATAAATTATTAAATTATTATTATACTTAGCCCTTCAGACAAACTAGACAGAATTTATATAAGTGCAATCATTAAGAAATTCCTTTACAAAACTGTTTAAGCTTCTGGCAGAATACATAACTGTTAGTCAGTTGCAGGAACTATCCTATATTCCATGACAATTGACACATCTCATTACAGTTATAAAAGTTCAACCAATTGCCAGCTGCCAGTAAACCAAAAAAGTTAAGTAAAAAGTATGTATGAAAAGAGAGTATCTGAAAGATGTCAGATATACTACACAATAAAAAAATCACTTGTATGTTTTCAGTTATGTAAATTATAGTATTTGCCCAACTGGCACTGTTTTGATGAAGAGATACTTCTTTAGTTTTCTTTTATTTACACATTTTATTTACACATTTTCAAATATAATGGAGCTTTTCAAGGTGGTCCACTTTCAACTTTATAAAAACTTTCCAAGTTTTGAAGTCTATATTTCTTTTCATTTTTTAAACTATTAAAATTCAAATTAACTCCCAGCATATTTACCCTGAATACTAACTTCAAATTTATTTATTCCTGCATCTGGACACAGTTTCTAAACTTGTAGTGATTGATCAAGAAAGGATCTCAATATGTTAAGGAGAAAAGGCCACTAAGATATTATTTGAAAATCATTGTTGTGATCCTGTAGAATTGTTTTAAATTCTTATGGTACTATAGGAAATAACCAGGCTGATCCCGAAGGAGAGATCAAGTGTATTATTCGTTTGGAGTCTATGGATATCTAAGTCCAGCCTACCTTGAATCCATTGATCTGCCAATTCGCCTTGTTCATTACTAGTTCAGATTCTTTTAGATAGAGACAGCATGGAATAAACTTGTATTCATTTGAGCAACCTTGGTTCCTTATTTCTTGTGCCTGCCAGATCAGCCTGATTCTTGAAAGTGTGAGTGCTTCATCATTGGAGGTTTTCAACAAAAAGGGGTCTGCCATTTCTTTGGGATGGTATATTATTATTATTATTATTATTATTATTATTATTATTATTATTTATTTAGACTTGTATGCCGCCCTTCTCCCAAAGGACTCAGGCGGCAACATACAAAAAGCATATACAATAAAATAATTAAATAAAAACAAGTCCAAATTACAAAAACAGCTAAAAACGATAAAATTACAGAATAAACAAACTATTAAAACTACCCGCCCCCATGGTCAATCCAGGCCGGCCTGCTGAAACAGCCAGGTCTTCAGGTCTCGATGAAAGGAGCGGAGATCAGGGGCCAAATGCAGATCCGCAGGAAGCTGATTCCATAGGGCGGGCGCTCCCACAGAAAAGGCCCTAGCTCTCAACTTACAACTGTCATTTTTGAATCTGTCAATTCTGACAGCTTCCATCCATGCAATCACATGACAGCATTTTAGGTGCTCAGAACTAGCCACATGACTACAACTTATGAAATTTTTGCCAAAAAAATGTGTTTACTTTCAGTTTTCCCTAAAATCGCCCTACAGTAAATGGATTTCCTTAACAATTGTGACATTTGCTTAACAACTGGAGTGATTCTGTTAATGTTTTCTGTAAAAAAATATACAATGTGGGTGACCCACCATCACACTTATGACCATAATGGGCAAGTTCCATTATGATTGCATGTTGAGGACTAACTGTATGGGGATTTCTCCCTTGGAATTGAATTAAAAGACCTCAAGAACCTTTCCAACTTCATGGACTTATGAAAGGTTTTTTTTTACACAATCAATATCTAATCTACCTAAATGTTCTGTTCATGGCACTACTAAAATATAAATATCATAAAGCTCAAAATTTATCATCCACTGGTAAAAAAAATGAGGTATTTTCTTTAAACGGGAGATCAGAGATGCCAACTTGAATGTTATTATATTTATTAAGATATTTTCATACAACAAAAAACAAACAACAAGTAATAAGGAAAGGAGAAAGACCAAGAAATGGAAAGAGTGGAAGAAAAGAAAGAGGGAGAAAAAATAAAGAAATTATCTTTTTTTCACCAGATATTGAAATTTTTCATTGAATTTTCATTTCTTGAATTTTTTCATTCAATTTTCATTCATCTATGGCCCATTTCAAAATTCTGTTAGGCTGAAGATGGAACTAAACATCTTTCCTTCCTTCAACCCTAGTTTTCATTTTCAAATAGGAACAAAAGAAATATTGAATATTATATCATTGAGTGTTGTGTTACCACTTATTCAGACTGTGGAGATTTTCAGGTAATACAACATGATGAGGGGGCTGTTGAACTTGACCATGATGATGAATTTGCCCAATTGCTTCGAGCCAGATTTGAAGACACAGACCACAAAAATGAGAAAACTGCTCCCCCCAAACCAGTTGTACAGTTCAAGGAGAAACTCATTGAGGTGAAAAAAAATTTGGATTCTAAGTTGTATAGAGGCTCTATACAACTATACCAAGTTGCTCTATAGTATCTAATTCAGTATCCAAGGCTGACAATCAGTTTATTTGTCATCCCCTCCTTTTCTTCCTGCTTGCCTTTGTCCTTTGTTATTGTGGATTTTTTGCTTGTGTTTCAAATGAGTTATTGATCTGTGCAGTGCACTATATGTGGGATTTTAAACCCAGATGGTCAGGGTACACAGGCGGAGAAAGCTGGAATACTTAGTGATTGAACTATTCAGTTGGTTCTAGATTCAGTCCCTGAATTTTCAAGTTAGGTTGATTATTGTGAGTTCAGTTTTGTTCAGTGTCACATATTGTCAATCTAAGTTCATGCTCTCTTGTTTCCCTACCAGCTTCTGATTTTAAAGTTAATAAACTCTGCCATAAAATGTATGCATTTCATGCCGTATTTCCCAGGAAGATCTCAATCTTTACTCAATTACCCATAATATACTTTTTCATACACAGTCTTCTTAATATATCCAATTTTGTAAGCAATTTTACCTTTTTTTTCCTAATACAAAATCCAGGGGGAAAATGTGCAATTTTTGTATAGGCATATATTTTACCAGAGCAAATTTATCCAAATGTGATTTACATTAAACTGCAAAATAAATAAATGATTCTCCCCAGGTAGTTATCAAGTCTCTCCCCCCCCTTTTTTCCCCCTTTTTTCCTTTTTTCTACATGATTGATGAAAACTGACAGCACAGTTTCTCTCTGGTCTGACATGGGGAGCAGATTAAAATAGCTGTTGTAGCTTTAAAAATGCACATTTCACAAAAGAGAACAAAAGCTAGGGAAATCTAAAAACATTTCTGTCCCAACTCAGTGTTATCTGTTGGTATGATTTGACCCTACTCATTTGGCAGCCTCAAGGGGATAAGGGTAGGAATATTAAATCTTTTACTGTTAGTCTAATGACTTTTGAACTATGGAGTATGAATCTTGATACACTCAGGTGTCAGCTTTGAAATTCAGCTGCCAACATAATGGGAAGGGGGGCGGATCTGACAGTATGGCTGCTTGCAAGATGGGTTCTACTGAGGTCTGAAGAAGTAGGGTGTTCTTAAACTGTTTTTGTTGCTCTTTTGGGGGTCATTTTGAGTGCTGAGTCCCAAACCTTTAGCCTTGAAATCCAACCCTAAGCACTCCCACTGTCTTCCTGATTATCATTTATTCTCCATGTCAATGCTTCTTACGGCACATGGACAACCATTTCACTACCTTCATAATAGAAGTAAAGTCAACACCAAAAAAATGTCAATGAAGAATATGTGTTATATATTTTGTTATTTGTACAGCCCTGGTCCCATGTACACTATTAACCTCTTGGATGTAAATACAGATCTCACTATAAAACACTCCTCACTGTCCTTTTGAACCTTTTGATGGCTTTTGGATCCCATCAGCCATAGTATCTTAATGGATTGTCAACAGTAGTTGGGGATTAATTGTTCAAGTTTAACCTTTGATAAAACTGGTTTTTGTTAGTTAATACACAATCTTCTAGCACAAAGAGTAGGAAAGGAAAGGAGAAAATTAACCAGAACTAAATGTTTTGGCTTGCTATGATTTACTGTATTTCATCTTATATTCAACAAGTACTTAGTAACCAACACTTCATTTGAAATGCTACTTCTCCATCCAAATGCTTTTTATTTAGCTCTAAAATAATCTGAAAGCCTATTACCTTAAGATCTGGGTCTTCCTTAAATAAGACCCTTATTTAAATATTTTAAATAAGCTTCCTCAAGAGTCTTATTTAAAATATTTCTAAAATCCAAGATTTGGGATATTTTTTTAAAATATCATCCTTGAGAATGTCAATACACTTTGTAAAATCATGTTCTAAATGATTACCTTCCTCCGTGAGGTAATCGAGGAGGAGGCCGCGGATCTGGCCTGTATCACTGAGACCTGGGTGGGCCCAGAGAGGGGAGTCCCTCTAGTTTATCTATGCCCCCCAGGTTTTCGGGTGTTGCACCGGCCACGGGCCCAGGGAAGGGGTGGGGGGGGTAGCTGTTGTTATTCGAGAAGCCTTGATTCCAAGGGAGGTCTCTGTTCCAGAGATAGGCGGGTGTGAAGCCCTCCTTTTGAGATGCGGGTCTGAGAGTTGGATGGGCTTGCTGCTCACATACATTTCTCCCAGCTGTGTGGCAGCTGCCCTGCCTGGGCTGCTTGACACCATCTCGAGTTTGACGGTGGAGTTCCCAGGACTTATTGTCCTGGGTGACTTCAACTTGCCCTCTCTTGGGGTGGTGTCAGCCTTGGCCCAGGAATTCATGGCCTCCATGGCGGCCATGGATCTGACTCAAGTGATTGATGGCCCGACTCATGAGGGGGGCAACATGCTCGACCTGGTTTTTGTCTCAGAGCAGTGGCGTAATGATCTGGGGAGTGGTGATCTTATTATCCACCCCGTTCCATGGTCAGATCATTATCTCCTACGGTTGGCTTTTTGACAAGCTGCCCCACACTGCTGGGATGAGGAGCCCCTTAGGTGGTTCCGCCCCAGGCGCCTGATGGACTCGGAAAGGTTCCAGGCAGAGCTGGGGGTTTTTCCTACATCCCTGGTCCACAGCTCTGCCGAGACCCTGACGGCCGCTTGGCAACCGGCGGCCGCGGGGGCTCTTGACAGAGTTGTCCCCATGCATCCCCTTACCCGTCGCAGATCCCGTGTGGCTCCCTGGTATACCGGGGAGCTCCAGGAGATGAAGCAATGGAGAAGGGGTCTAGAGAGCAGGTGGAGGTTGACCCGCTCCGAATCTGACTGAGCCCAGTGGAGAGCCTATATCAGGACCTATCTGGTAACTGTGAGAGCGGCGAGAAGGGTTTATTTCTCCGCTCTCATAGCATCCGCAGGAAACCACCCAGCCACCCTGTTTGGGGTCGCCTGCTCCCTCCTCCATCCGGGGGCTGCGGTGGATCCCCTGCGGGGTTGAGCTGAGGAATTTGGCCAGTTCCTGCAGGATAAGATCGCTCAGATTTGGGTGGGGCTGAACTCCAATTTGCCGTGGTCTGATGCCGAGGGTGCAAGTGGTCTAGCTAATGTAATCTGGACTGAGTTCAATCCTGTTTCTGAGGATGAAGTGGACAGGATTATGCGACGACTGAGTTCCACCACATGTTTGTTGGACCCATGCCCTTCCTGGTTGGTCTATGCCTCCAGGGAGGTGACATGCTGGCTCGGGCAGTGGTCAATGCTTCTCTGGGGAGGGTACCTTTCCGCTGCCTTGAAGGAGGCGGTGGTGAGGCCTCTCCTGAAGAAGCCTGCCCTGGACCCAGCCAAATTGAACAACTTTTGTCCGGTCTCCAACCTTCACTTTCTAGCGAAGGTTGTTGAGAGTGTGGTGGCTCAGCAATTTCCGCTTTTCCTGGATGAAACAGACTACCTGGATCCGTACCAATCGGGCTTTCGACCCAGGTATAGCACGGAGACGGCATTGGTTGCACTGATGGATGATCTCCTGAGGGCCCGGGACAGGGGTTTTTCCTCTGTCCTGGTCCCGTTAGATCTCTCAGTGGCTTTCGATACCATCAACCATGGTATCTTATTGCGGCGTCTCGGGGGGTTGGGAGTGGGAGGCACTGTGTTGCAGTGGTTCGCCTCCTTCCTCTCAGGACGCTCGCAATCAGTGTTGGCAGGGGGGCAGAGGTCGACTCCAAGGGCTCTCACTTGTGGGGTCCCTCAGGGGTCTGTCCTCTCACCCCTTCTGTTCAACATTTATATGAAACCGCTGGGTGAGATCATCCACGGCTTTGGGGTGAAGTATCATCAGTATGCTGATGATATGCAGTCATATATCTCCACCCCAGGCCACATCAGTGATGCCCTCTCTGTCATGTCCCATTGTTTGGATGTGGTACAGATCTGGATGGACAGTAACATGCTTCGGCTCAATCCAGCTAAGACAGAGTGGCTGTGCATACAGCAACCCAGTCAGGAGATTCCATCTTTGGTCATGGGGGGAGAGGTGTTGCCCCCCATGGATAGGGCACGGAACCTGGGGGTCCTCCTGGACTCATGGCTCAGGCTGGGAGCAGGTGGGAGCCGTGGCCAGGGGGGCCTTTGCCCATGTCCGGCTGGTTCACCAGTTACGCCCATATCTGGACCGAGATGCCCTGCGCACTCAGGCACTTGTCACCTTGCGGCTCGACTACTGCAACGCTCTCTATCTAGGACTGCCCTTGCATACCATCCAGAGGCTTCAGCTGGTGCAAAATGCTGCCGCACGGGTTGTGATGGGAGCTTCCTGGTTCTCCCATGTTACGCCCTCCTGCGTGGTTTGCAATTGGTTGCCGGTTGCCCTCCGAATGAGATTCAAGGTTTTGGTATTGACATTCAAAGTCCTACGAGACATGGGTCCAGACTATCTACGGGAACGTCTACTGCCGGCATCGAATACCAACCGCCCTGTGGCGCAGACAGGGACTCCTCGGCATGCCGTCTGTGACTCAATGTTGCTTGGCGGTGACGTGGGGGAGGGCCTACTCTGTGGTGGCTCCCGCCCTATGGAATCAGCTACCTCTGGGACTCCACCTGGCCCCGACCTTCGCACCTTCTGCCACGACCTGAAAACTTGGCTTTTTGAGCAGGCTGCTCTGTGCTGACTCCTCTTGGGGGGTTGTTTTATAATTTGTTTTAGTAATTTGGCTTGTTGGGTTTAATTCTATTTTAGGTAATTATTTATTGTGTTGGTTTTAATTGTGAGCCCGAGTCCGTTCGGAGAGGGCTACAAGTCAAATTAATAAATAAATAATAAATAAATAAACCTTATTATGTCTAACTTCTAACATATTGGGGGATTTTTATTCCTATGGTAGCTTGTATTTCTAGGGAACATAATAGATTTAATATAAAAGGATGTGTGGATGAAAACATTCATTTTTATTTAGTTAATACCAAAGGCCACTGTTACAAATATTTAAAAATGGATGAAGCAGACCATTGACTTGATGAATTCATCACCTTTATGGCACCTCTGCATAATTTGATGCCATAAACATGTGCAGGAAGATTGAATTGGAAATAATAAATGATTTATTTCCAAACAAGCACCCACTTCTCCTTAAACCTTTAAACCCGCTGAAATGAAATGCTGAAGGATTTTGGTACAAAATGTATAGAAAAAATATTTATGGAACAATTTAATAAAATTACAATGGATCTCAAGCAAAGAGATTTTGCTCCTTTTATGTTATGTAGATGTTCTTAACTATAAGGCTTTGTCTTATGCTAATGCCACTAAGAATCACTCATACAATCAGTTTCAGCAATAGCAAATTTGTGATATGTTTTTTTCTTTTAAAAATATAAAATCACTTGTTGCCAAAATTAACTAGCCCATATATTGAAGTCAAATGTTATTAATCCAACATTTCTGAATTGTGTTTCAAACATTTGAGCCATGCTAAAAAAATTTATAGCTGGTAATTTGACAGATCCTGCTGTGATGACCCGGGGCATGGCACAAAGGCCAGAATAATAAGTAGGGGTCTCTTTATTAGCTCCAACTTTGCCCCCAGTGTTCCAGTTACCTTCTAGTCTGGAGAAAAACTTTCCTAGGAACCTGCAACAGCCTTTGACTACAGATATTCCAGTCCAAAATGTTATAAATAGAAAACATTAAACTAGACAAGATAAGGTAATAAATCTAGCAGGGCAAGGTAAGAAGTTCCAGAAGTGAAGTAACACAGCAGTAAATCAGACCAGTTGGGAGGATGCCAGGAACTCACATAACAGTAACCAACATGAGATAAACTCAATGTTTGCTTCCGACAAACGCTCCTCCCAAACTGCTTCTCCTTTAAACTCTATCCCCAGATGTGCCTTGTGAAGGGAATCAGGGCCCTTTCCTCCCTTGTAAGCCACACAACCCACATTGTTCTCTTCTCCATGCTTCCATGTGAGCCCTAGGAAGAAGAGGGGATGGCCTTGGTCTTCCTCTGAACCCCCTCTCCCTTGTTCTACCTCTTCCCTGCTCTGCCCAGCCTGACTTTGCCCTTCCTCAGTTTCCTCCACAGGCAATGGAGCCTCTCTCCCACTCCGTGCCAGCTGTTCATATTCCTCCTCAGATTCAGACTCTGATGGGGGCATGACACTTGCATCCTGACAACAGCACACCATCAAAGCCAGCTTGTGAAACTTAGTTTGTCTCATTTTGTATGGGAATCCAACAAGTTACCAATAAAACTCCATGCTTTGTCAACCTCACCCCTTTCAAGTTAAGCTAACCAGTGATTGAGGATACCTTAAACCAGGAACTAGAATTAGCAGCAGTGATATCAAAATTCATCTTCCTTGCAGTGAATATACTGTATACAGAAAAATCTCAAGCAAAAAACTTAACCTTGAATTGACAAAGTCTGAAATATTGGAAACTACCTTATATTGAATGCGATGATGGATTTATCTGGTTTAAAACTCTTCACTCTGAATGACCAAGTTTCAAACATTCCTTGATATAATTTTTCTTAGCTCTGATGGTGTCAGGGATTGAATGCCAAACATTCTGCATTTAAAGTCTCTGCCTTCTGTGAGAAAGTTTTTGTTCATTTTAAAGAATTTATTTATATGTATATTTAACCCCTGCAGTATATGCTACATTGTTTTCTCAGCACCTATATCTACATGATTTGCCATTAGCTTTTTCTGGTAATTTTTTTTTCAATTTCCCACTTTAGAGTCTAGTAGCTCTACAATCTTTTGTTCAATCTTGGATAAGACATTGAATAAGGTCCAAATTGCTTAATCTTTTTTAAATTCATATCTATATGCCACCCTTCTCCGGAGACTCAGGGCGGCTTACAATTTTTGGAGTGCAACCCAATGTGCTCAGCAATAGCCTTCATTCCATTTATTACTAAGCGGCATTTTTACAAAGTCAGCTTATTGCCCCCAACAATCTTGGGTCCTCAATTTACCTACCCCGAGAGGAAGGAAGGCTGAGTCAACCTTGAGCCTGGTGGGATTCAAGCCTGCACTAATTGCAGGCAGCTGGAACTAAGTGCTAGGCTTTTAATAGCCTGCACCACCAAGGCTCTTTAGAAGTTAGCCAAAATTGGCTAGAAATTAATCCCCCACTCCATAACTGAGATGTACAAATTTTAAGAACAGACTTTAGGTTAAATGACATAATTCAAAGAGATATCCAGCAGTGTGCCTACCATAAGCTGAATCTTTGGTTCCACTAAAGGTTAGCTTAATGAGGCCAACAAATGTCAGGCTGGCAAGGTGTGATTAATTTGAGATTGGTGAATTAATTCAGATGCACAGATCTGCAGATTTAAAATGTGTACCATATTTTGAGAGAAAATATATTTTAAATTATTATGGTTATTTAATTCTCGATAGTTAGATAATTAGCTTCCTTAGATATCACATCCAGCCCATTGCAATTTTATGGCTCCATATTATATTCATTATGGTCTTATTTTAATTTAATATTTTATTATTGTATTGTGTTGTATTGTCATATCTATCTATCATCTATCATCCATCTATCTATCTATCTTCTATCATGCATTAACAGAGGGATACAATCAAGACCAATTGAGGTACTATTACCACTCTATAAAGGCTTAGTAAGACCACATCTAGAGTACTGCATCCAGTTTTGGGCACCACACTATAAAAATATGTTGAGACTCTAGAAAGTGTGCAGAGAAGAGCAACCAGGATGATTAGGGGACTGGAGACTAAAACATATGATGAACGGTTGCAGGAACCGGGCATGGCTAGTCTAGTGAAGAGAAGCACCAGGGGAGACATGATAGCAGTCTTCCAATATTTGAGGGGCTGCCACAGAGAGGAAGGAGTAAAGCTATTTTCTAAGCACCCAAAGGCCAGATAAGGAATAATGGATGGAAACTGAACAAGGAGAGATTTAACCTGGAAATAAGGAGAAATTTTCTAACAGTGAGAACTATCAACCAATGAAACAGCTTTGCCTTTGGAGCTTCATCACTGGAAGCTTTCAAGAAGAGATTGGACTGCCATTTTTCACAAATGTTGTAGGGTCTCCCGCTTGGGCTAGATGACCTACAAGGTCCCTTCCAACTCTGTTAATCTAACTAACTATCTATTTGCTGATGCCAGACTGGTGTACCTGGTAGGATGATATTAATACCCTGCATAATTGTCAAACTACAACTTCAAATGGTTTTTATTTCAAACAATAAGCTTCATGTCTTGCCTTAAGAAGAATACAAAACAATAATTATTTTAAAACTGGAATGCAATTAGCTGCCATTTGCATCATCTCAGCTCTCAGGGTCCCCCCCCCCTTTAACTGATGCAGAGAACAGCAGTGTTGGATGAGAGGCCAAGATTATTATTATTATATTCCCTATTATAAGGTTTTACTGACAGGCATAATTAAAATAAATACGTTATATAGTCAAAAAATCTACTAAGGTTAAGGTTAACTATATATACATAAATATACATATTTACAGTTATATAAATACAGTTATATATATATATATATACATAATTTTTTAAAAAATAGGATAGTCACACTAGATATTATTGGCAGTTGTTATTTATTGGGTGCTTAGATACAAGTCACAAGTTGGAGTTTCCTAGAAACCTGAGGCTTTTGCCAAAGAATTTCACAAGATAAAACTGTATTTCTACATTATTTATCAGTGGCAAAATTTGTTGTCTATCAATACTAAGTGAAATGAGTAGTATGAAGGACACTGTGCTTGAACTTTGCAGAAAATATTCTAATAGAGCAGATGGACAGGAGCCAATGATTGCAGAACTGGCTGTTTCTTTTGCTGGATGTCTTCCCCAGGCTCCCCTCTTCTCTCTCCATCCCTCTCCCTCTCCGTGCCTCTCCCTTTCTCTCCCTCTCCCTCCCTCCCTCTGTACACACACACACACACACACACACACACACACACACCAGTGATGGGATTGAATTTTTTACGGTTCTGTGGGGCATGGCTTGGTGGGCATAGCATGGCTTGGTGGGTGTGTGGGAAGGATATTGTAAAATCTCCATTCCTCCAAAATCCCATCCTCCCACCCCACTAACCTACTTTCCAGCTCTGTTATCCTGTGCAGGGCAACAGAAGAAGACACATCCACTCAGCTGGGACTCGGAAGCAGAGAATAGGGGGGGCCAGTCAGAAAGTGGTATTTGCTGGTTCTCGAACTACTCAGAATTTCGCTATTAGTTCTCCAGAACTGGTTAGAACCGCTGAATACCACCTCAGACACACACACACACATGTGCACATCACACACATCTTATTTTACAGCAACTTTCTCCTTTAGAGAGTGGTCAGAAAGATCAGTCATCCCTAAGTGAATGTTAAGGAAATTTTAGTATAGGAAATCAAAAGAGCACAAGACTGGGTTATGGTGACTGGGATTTGAAGGACACTTAAACTGAATATAATCGAATAATGTATTGGTATTACTAACCTAAGTCAGTGCTTTTCTAAAGATATCAGATAGGTACACAGAAGATAACTCCAAACAATCATGTAATCCTAAAAATCAATACAAAATGTAGCAAACAGTTTAAGCGATAAAATAAAAACTATCCAGTTTGTAAAATGGAATGCTTGTGCAATGAAATACTATTGTATTTTCATTGTCAGTAATCACTAGAAAATAGTACTCCTATTTCATTCACATATGCAGCATCCAGTACCTTGGCAGTTTAGGGTTTCAGTCTTAACTGACTCTACTCAATGGTCTGAGATATATGACTGATTGCTTTACTTGTTGACCATTAAGCAGTTAGATTAACAATTCGGTATTATGCTTTTGTTTGCTTGTTTGAATCAAAGAAATGCCTAGCTAACACCTATTTGGAAAACAGATGGTATATAGTGCAGGCCGCTTAATGTTTCTATGTGAATCTGAAAGTTGTCTCAGAGGATGTAGATAAGAAAATAAAATATCAAAGGAAACCATTGCAATGACATCCTTCCTAAATTACTTGTTAGTACTCCAGAGGCCTACTTTGAGTTAACGGGTAATTTTCATGAAGCAGATCTAATCTATGAGTATAAATTACTTTTCATGACTATTATTCCTTAATTGAAGGGCACCAATGTA
>CM019151.1:172538664-172588587 GCA_009733165.1 Naja naja
AGCCTCCTACATTCTTCTTCACAGCCTTTAAATACAGGCTGCCCATTTCCAAGGTTATGGTTACACCTGCCTAGCTCTTAGTTTCCAGGGTTTGTGAGGCCAAAATTGAGATTAGCAGTGTTCAATCCAGGCTATTTAGTATTTTTAAAGTTACACACAATGAGCCCTGGGACTTGTACTCATGAGGCCCCCAGTGCAACATATCTTGCTTTACTGGACAACTGGGCAGCATCTTTGGAGTCACAGTCAGGACTTGGGGTTTGGAATCTCTTTTTCTTCTGCTATCTCTTCAGAAATTGCCTGAGGGTGCCCCTCCCCCATGGAATTAGAAGGGATTTTGCTTGGGCCTTAGTGCCTCAGAGCAGCAAAAAAAAACAAAAAAAACAAAACATTTCTTTTTAAAAAGAAGCAAGGGACAGCTTTGTGGAAGCAGGTGAAAAGATAACCTATCTAATTCTAAATGGGTGTCTCTGTGTATGTGCCTGTATGCAGCTAGGTTTTACAATACAGATATACAACATGCTGGACAATTTCCCTCCCACCAGACAGAAGTATAGGTGTTCGGAACTTGCTGGGCCAGCTACTCTCAAATACAATCAGGGTACAATCAAATTGGTTACAATATAAATGATACAAGAAAGAAAACATTACAATGGTTTCACATTACAATGAATTTTCAGTTACAATGAATTTCCACCCTCCCCCATAGTCTTTCTAACTGTCTTCTGGGGATTGAAAGAGTCTTTTAGTCTTTTACTGGTCCATCTCAGGATCCTTTCCTTCATGTCTCTGGATGGCATAGGCTTGGCCTGGTGGTATGGGTGGTCAGTCAGGCTTGGGAAGGTCTGCCCACTCTGGTTTGTTGTAATGACCTTCAGTGGAGGCTGGATCCAACCCAGTTACTGGTTCCAATGGATAGAATGTCTCTGGAGTAGCATCTGCTTCCACATGTGGCAGGGCTGAAAGACAAAGAACAAGGGGTCCCTTCCCCCTTTTGCTGGTAATTCTACCAGGAAAGGCATTATAAAAGGATTAGAGAGGGTTTGGAGATGGCTTGCAGGTATGGTTTCAGGAGAAAGAAAATAACACATCAGTATTGCAGTTACTAAACAGATAAATCAGTTTCAACAAGTGGAGACACAGCAGATGAGAAAGGAAAAAACTGGATTCAAATGCTTCAGGAAAAGGATGAACAGGTAAAATCATTTAAACACATAGTAAATGCAAGGATGAAACTTTTTTGTAATGAACTTAGAACATTCGTTAATAACCTAGGGTTTTCTTAAAAGCACAGAGAGAGGAGAAAATTTAACTCTGTTCCTCATCCAGTCTGATTGGCCAGATCAGACTGGGAAAACAATCTCTCGGTGTTTTAATTCTTAACAATTTAAAATTAATATCGAAGGGATCAGAGACACTTAACAGTTGCAACAGTTACCTCTAGGACACACAAAGTCTTAGACACACACACGTCTTGCGCACACATACCACACACAAACACAGAGGAAAACAAAACTCTGAGGTTTACACACACACTGATCATTCCCACAATAAATCTCTCAGTTAAATTGGGGAGGCATAAATCTTAAGGAACAAACCACGTGGTAGCATAGAAGATAGAGAAAGAGACACAGAAGAAAAAATTTAAAAAAAAATCCATGTGATCCTGTTTTTATATTTTGCCCTTTTTAAGTACCTTTATTTAGCACATTGGTCTTCCTGTATCCTCAGCAAAGCCCATTCCCTATCTATACATTTTGGTTTTTCTTGCTCATGCCAGCTAGGGTCGGCACTGCCGCTCATCCCAAGCCTCAATAGCTCTCCCAGGGGGTCAGGACCCTCGAACTACCGCTCCCATGTTTCCCCGTCCGATGTGGGGTTTCACACTTTGGCTTAGTCGGGTCAGCGACCAGTTTCAGACACAAGAACTTCAAGAGCAAGAAAAGAAAAGGTGTCTGAGGGAGACTTTGGTCGTTGCACCTTATGCAGCGAAATGAGACACCAAAAAAACTCTCTCTATTCTACAGAATATTTCACAAAGTATGCGCTCCCCTTTTTTAAAAACCACGAGAGACTCTCTCTCTCTCTCTCTCTCTTTTGCCAAGGTTTTCGGACTGGGGTATGCTGCCTGCAGACTTCTTTCCTCTCCCAAAAAAACAGCCCGTGAGACTCTCTGCCCCCGCAGATAAGTAACTGGTACTCTGCGTGCCTCTTTTTCCTTCAGGCCCCAGCGTTTAGGCGGATTGGAAGAGCTCAAATCCGGGAAAACTTGCTTTTCTGTAAGCAAGTACTGGTACTCCGATTTAGCATCCAAATTACATAACTACTTAAACCCCTGGGGTTGCTTTTGGGATACACTGGACAAAAAAAACCAAATTTTTCTTCCCTCCCTTCAATCATAACCAGCTCGGCTTTTCCTCTTATTACAGAAGGTCTCACACTCTGATGACCTCTCCTTGCTTTTCCTGTCCTGATGTCATGGCTCTGTAGAGCAGCAACAGAGTCAAGAGGGCGGCTAGAGGCCAACAAAGGAATGAGATCCAGCTGCTGTCCAAGGGTGTAGCCACACACACACACACACTCTTCCTCCTTCTCTAACAAAGGTCCTGTGCTCTGAAACTGTTAAACATAACTTTCTTTTCAGACAGGAACTTTTTTTTTTTAATTGAGAATAAAAACCCTCAAAACGACTCTATAGAGCACTCCACACTAGAACAAGTAGACACAAGGACAGTTTTTCCCTGAACGCCATCAATCTGCTAAACAAATATTTCCTCAACACCGTCCAACCATTTACAAAGTCGGCACTACTATTACTATTAATCTTCTCATCACTCCCATCACCCATCCCTCCCACTTGTGACTGTATGTTGTACTTTGTCGCTTTTATCCTTACGATTTACATTCACTGCTTCCTAGTATAATTTGATGCTTATTGTACCCTATGACTATCATTAAGTGTTGTACGTTATGATTCTTGATTCTTAATGAATGTATCTTTCGTTTATGTAGACTGAGAGCATATGCACCAAAGACAACTTCCTTGTAAGTCAAATCACGCTTGGCCCAATAAAAGTTATATCTAAGGGGAGATGTGCTAAGGACATATATCATTTTACATATAATAACTGCGCCCAGAATTGTGTACGCACAGTACTGGAAACGGATAATATACCATCTGAGGGGACAGTTATAAGAAAGATTTTGAACTGCGTGGAGATGGACAGGCTGACATTAGAGTTAAAAGAAAGATGTGAAATCAGTATTGTTGGGAAATATTTAATAAAACGTATTTTTTTAAAAAAATGGCCAAGGATTAGAATGCAAATAAGCCAGAAGATGAGAAAGGAACTTATACTACCAAAATGAGAAAAAAATGATAATTCAAGATTGTTATGAAAAGCTATGAGCAAGAAAAGTTTCAGAAGAGAAAATTAAACAATATTTGGAAAAGCAGAATTACCTAAAGTACCAGAAAAGGTAAAACTATTATTAAATGAATGAATATCAATGATGGAATTATCAGAAGTGATCAAGAGACAACAGAATAATAAAACACCAGGACCAGTTGGGCTGCAGGCAGAATTTTACAAATGGTTACAAGATACTTTAGGCCCATCAATGTAGAAGTCCATAATGAAGTATTGATTGATGCAAAGGTACCAAATTCGTGGATGAAAGCAAATATTACTTTGATTCCAAAAGATTCAGATTTAATGCAGATAAAACTATAGGCTCATATCTTGACTGAACACTGACTATAAAAACATATGCTTCAATATATGCAGAGAGAGTAAAAATTTCTAAATGAATTTATATATTCAGATCAAAATGCTTTTTTTTTTCCTAAGAAATAGATTAAAACACCATGACAATAATTTTAACTTTAAAGGCAATTTGCCATAAACAAATGGCAAAGGTGATAGAAATGGAAGTAGGACGAGAAATTTTAATATAAAAGGCACAAGAAAAGGATGTCCACTATCTCCTGTACTATTCATATTGATATTAGAATTGCTAAATATAGATATTAGACAAGAGATAGAAATTAAAAGCTATGGAAATAAAAAGGAACAATATAAATTATTAGGCATTTGTAGAAGATTTGCTCTTTATCTTGGAAGACCCACAATAAATGGACTCAAACTACTTAGGAAAATAGAAGAGTATGGTGAAGTTGCAGGACTGAAAGGTAAAAAAAAATCAAAATAATTGTTTACAGATATATAGAAAAAGAACTAACAACAGGAAAATAGGTATACAGATAGTCAAAAAGTTATAAATTGGCCAACAAATGAAACAAATTTTTGTTAAGTGGAGAAAAATCTACAACTATCATTGATGGAAAAGAGTAGCTACCATGAAATTGAATATCCTGCCAAGATTACTATATTTATTCCCAAGCAATACCAATAAAACTAGAAAAATTTTTTTCTTGGGACTCATCAATGGCTAGCAGACAAAAACAGGAAAAGGAAATATATGAAAGGATTTGTGATATATTAATACATAAGTTGGTTAAACAAACAGCATGAATATTATTGTTATAAACAGTAATATAATTGATACTAGCTCTCTTGGTAGAACACACAGAGGGAAAAAGATCTCTTTCTCACACACAACAAAGGCATACACACATTTCCCAACTTTTTCTGTGCTTTAAATTTAAATTTGGAGGTACCACCTTCTTTCCAAGCAGCCTTTGAGCTCAACACTCAAAACCCCTTTAAAACCTTTGTTCCAACTGGCCCAGGTCCAGGAAACCACCCACAGACTCAATGGGTCTGTTTGGGCCGGCAAGGGAATCTTACCTGGGCCTAGTCCATTGGTTAGGTTAGCTTGGAGTCCCATCTGCTTGGGTGCCAATTGTTGAAAGAAATATCCTTCTGGGTTCAGTTCCAAGTGGGGAAAAAGACACTGGAAACATGGAGGCTGCTTGGAAAGTTTATGGTGAACAGGACCACATGGTCTGGAGCTCCAGAGAGAGATAATCACATGCTTGAAGAAGATCAAGAAAAAGGGCTGAGGTGCTGAGAGTATCTGGGTTTTATAACCTTTGTTGGGATTTGAATTGAAGCTTGTTTCTAATTGGTTGTCAGACTTCCATGAGGGGCAACTCCCGTAGGCTGTCCTGAGTTCCAAGCTTGGTTGACCCTTGCTGGATGATCTATGCCCTTAAAAGGCTTTTGGCAATTGCTATAGCTTTACCTGGAGACCTTTCTTATGTAAAGTATTCTGGCTCAGGCCTTAATGGCCCACCCATTAACAAAGGTGGGGGTGAGATTCTGCTTCTGGGGTTCTACTCTTTTAGAAGAAATATCCTGCTTTAATATCTCCAGAATACTCATTTTTTCTAGGAGAGTTGGGTGCCAACTTCCTACAAAGGTTAACTATATATACATAAATATACATATTTACAGTTATATAAATACAGTTATATATATATATATATACATAATTTTTTAAAAAATAGGATAGTCACACTAGATATTATTGGCAGTTGTTATTTATTGGGTGCTTAGATACAAGTCACAAGTTGGAGTTTCCTAGGAAACCTGAGGCTTTTTTGCCAAAGAATTTCACAAGATAAAACTGTATTTCTACATTATTTATCAGTGGCAAAATTTGTTGTCTATCAATACTAAGGCGAAGAATAATACATGAAGTAGTATGAAGGACACTGTGCTTGAACTTTGCAGAAAATATTCTAATAGAGCAGATGGACAGGGAGCCAATGATTGCAGAACTGGCTGTTTCTTTTGCTGGATGTCTTCCCCACAGTCTGTCCCCTCTTCTCTCTCCATCCCTCTCCCTCTCCGTCCCTCTCCCTTTCTCTTTCCCTCTCCCTCCCTCCCTCTGTACACACACACACACACATACACACACACACACACACACCAGTGATGGGATTGAATTTTTTTTTACTACCGGTTCTGTGGGGCATGGCTTGGTGGGCATAGCATGGCTTGGTGGGTGTGGCAGGGGAAGGATATTGTAAAATCTCCATTCCTCCAAAATCCCATCCCTCCCCACCCCACTAACCTACTTTCCAGCTCTGTTATCCTGTGCAGGGCAACAGAAGAAGACACATCCAATCAGCTGGGACTCGGGAGGCAGAGAATAGAGGGGAGCGGGGCCAGTCAGAGGTGGTATTTGCTGGTTCTCCGAACTACTCAGAATTTCCACTATTAGTTCTCCAGAACTGGTTAGAACCGCTGAATACCACCTCAGACACACACACACACACACACATGTGCGCACATCACACACATCTTATTTTTACAGCAACTTTCTCCTTTAGAGAGTGGTCAGAAAGATCAGTCATCCCTAAGTGAATGTTAAGGAAATTTTAGTATAGGAAATCAAAAGAGCACAAGACTGGGTTATGGTGACTGGGATTTGAAGGACACTTAAACTGAATATAATCGAATAATGTGTATTGGTATTACTAACCTAAGTCAGTGCTTTTCTAAAGATATCAGATAGGTACACAGAAGATAACTCCAAACAATCATGTAATCCTAAAAATCAATACAAAATGTAGCAAACAGTTTAAATGGCGATAAAATAACAACTATCCAGTTTGTAAAATGGAATGCTTGTGCAATGAAATACTATTGTATTTTCATTGTCAGTAATCACTAGAAAATAGTACTCCTATTTCATTCACATATGCAGCATCCAGTACACTTACCTTTCATTGGCAGTTTAGGGTTTCAGTCTTAACTGACTCTACTCTCAATGGTCTGAGATATATGACTGATTGCTTTACTTGTTGACCATTAAGCAGTTAGATTAACAATTCAGTATTATGCTTTTTGTTTGCTTGTTTGAATCAAAGAAATGCCTAGCTAACACCTATTTGGAAAACAGATGGTATATAGTGCAGGCCGCTTAATGTTTCTATGTGAATCTGAAAGTTGTCTCAGAGGATGTAGATAAGAAAAGAATAAAATATCAAAGGAAACCATTGCAATGACATCCTTCCTAAATTACTTGTTAGTACTCCAGAGGCCTACTTTGAGTTAACGGGTAATTTTTCATAGGCGAGATCTAATCTATGAGTATAAATTACTTTTCATGACTATTATTCCTTAATTGAAGGGCACCAATGTGTAATTCGCACACATGTAGCAGGAATTACTCTAACTTCAATTAACTGGAATGGAATTGAAACCTTTCTCAGTCTCACTTCTCTCTCATTTTCTCTCCCTTCCTCTCTGAATATGGGAGTACTGTTTGACATCTTCTATTTGCTTAAATTATTATGGAGAATTAGAGAGGAAATGAAAGAGAGAGGAAATTGGTTTCAACGAGTGTTTTAGAATAGCATTCTCAGTAGGAGAAAGGTATAACAATAGCAGTTGAAACAGCAGAAGACACATCTAGAACACCATGGAAGAAAAATAAAGAGTGAATCTAGGGCTGCTGTGAAGAATAGCAATAGTACTTAGACTTATAGACCGCTTCACAGTGTTTTACAGCCCTCCCTAAGCGGTTTATAGAGTCAGCCGATTGCCCCCAACAATCTGGGTCCTCATTTTACTCATCTTGGAAGGATGGAAGGGTGAGTCAACCTTAAGCCTGGTGAGATTTGAACTTCCCAATTTCAGGCGGTCAGCAGAAGTAGCCTACAGTACTACACTCTTAACTACTGCAACACCAAGAATATCAATATTCTTAGTATCACATAAAATTGCTCAGACAGATCACTCAGCGTTTGGACTCTGACTATACAAGTCTAGTTGAGGTGACTGAGAGTCTATCTTAGGGTCCATTTTACTCATTTATTAGGAAGTGTTTTTTCCTTTCGCTCCTGAAGAAGTAGAGGGGATCCTTGTCTCTACTGCCCAATCACCTGTTGCTTATTCTTTCATATCCATGTGGTAAGGGCCAATTTTGCCAATTCCTGGACCAAGAGGCACTTCTAGAAGTCAGTCATGGTCCAGAATACCTCAGTGCAAGCTGTAATGGGTAAGCCATGCCATGGGATATCCATGTAATATCCCCGCTTTGCCAACTTCACTCATATCAGGAAGCTCTGGGATATGTAGTTCAAGGTGCTGGTTGTCACCTACAAAATAATACATGGCTTTGCACCTAATTATTGGAGATTATCTCCCCCCCTTTGTTTTTACATGTCATGTTCAGTGGTGACACGATCCAGGCCTTACCTATTAAAGAATGTCATCTGATGAGATCCAAGAAGCATTTGCCTTCATGGAATTTGAACAGCCCTAATCTAACTCTCCTTGAACCAACACAGTGGAATGGCTTACCCTGGAAGCTGTGGGTGCTCCATTGGTGGGGATTTTCAAGAAG
The DNA here is from genome assembly GCA_009733165.1 of Naja naja. Taxonomy (NCBI): domain Eukaryota; kingdom Metazoa; phylum Chordata; class Lepidosauria; order Squamata; family Elapidae; genus Naja; species Naja naja. The sequence continues at coordinate 172,546,987 of CM019151.1, forward strand.
AGGCTGGATAGCTATTTGTCCAGAAAGTTATAGGGGTCTCCTGTTTGAGTAGAACGTTGGATTAGAAAACCCTCATGTTCTCTTCCAACTTTGTTATTCTGCATTATATTCTGTATTTTTGGAGCATGCACAGCTTTATGTGTGAACATATTTAGAATGACATCACAGAAGATACGACAGGGGGAACACTAGAGAACATATCGCTTCCACCAGAAAGGATGGAAGATATCTGTGTTTCTAGGAAAGTTATCTATGATTTGTGGACCATTGGAGAAAAGGAAACTCATAAACTGGGGAAGACAAAGAAGGAGCAACAAATACCAGCGGAGGAGATGCCAAAAAAGTCAAGTTGTAACCTTCACAATTAAAGCCCTGTTTTTTTTTTAACATACATGTGTCATGTTTAATGCACATTTAAAAAGATGAGGCTTCAGTCATATAGTTGCATGCAATAGCTTGATTTTTTTTTAGGACACCACTCCCTGGAAGGAGGTTTTTAAAGACATATGCAGATCCATTCATTTGAGATCAGATACTTTTGCAAGCACAGATAGAGCTTGGACTCTAGTGCTACTACTATCTTTCTTTGCTAGCAACAGGGATGGGCAGCATGATTTCAATCCATTGCACACTTCTTTTAAATCTTCTTATTCTTTTTTTTTTACAATAAAGCTCTATCTCTGTGATTTTTTTAAAAAATGAGAGAGGTTGAAATTGAATCAATGCTTTATCTACTCCCCTGCTTTATGAAAAGCGATTCCCATTCTCTTTAAGTGAAAATTGAAATAGCCGTAAGCTGAGCAACCACCAACACGGCAAGATTTTTGATAAAAGACAAATTTGTTGCCAAGTTTCTTTAAAATGTGTTTATGGAGGGAGGGGTAGAGCTCCTGCATTTTATCCACAGAGACAGAAATATTGCTATGGACCATATCTGAAAAGTTTGCTCAGTGGAACAGGGTAATTTTTTTTCCTCTCATGTATTCATTCATTATGGTGCAATATCTTTCAGGTGGCTCTGGGAAAACCTATATAAGTCAGCATGAATGACTTATATCCAAAAATACTCTAGGAGTTGAACACAATTGAACTAGGTACATGAATTTACATTTGCAATCTGCCTCTTTTCTAAAGCAGCTGTTTAAATACAAACTAAAAGGCTGTAACTGGACAAAAGAAGACTACAATACATCATTGCTCCGCAAGTGATTTTTCCACTGTTGTGTGAACAGAATGGATGTGGATTTAATAGGCCACATCTCTCTCAGACACACACACACAACACACACACAACAGTCCAAACCCAGTGACTGGAATCTGTAACAGAGATGGGCAGTTAAGAAGTGTGAAATATCAATCAATAAATCAAACAGTTTGAAGTTCCTAATTCTGATTTGGTAGATATCAGCCAATGGTGCAGTTTATGGGATACATCTGTCCCAAAGATGCTTTTCCAAGTGGCAACTGGACTTTCTTGGTTACCAAGAAAATCCAGTTGCCTCTTGGAAAAGCACCTTAGATTTTAGTTTACTTTTTTGTCATTGCACCTCGTATAACAAAATCAAACACCATCTTCAGTGCACATCATGACCATGAAAATAACCACAAACACAAATCCTTCACACTCCACACATTGAATCGAAACCCCGACACTGCACTATACAGCAGAATTCAAAAGAGCTACTGCCCTGGGATAGCAGCTGTTTTTCAGCCTATTTGTTCTTGTTTTTATTATTCTGTACCATCTGCCAGATGGTAATAGTTCAAAAGGGGCCCAGGATGAGATGGATCTTTGAGAATGTTTTGAACTTTCTTAAGGCAGCGGGAGCTATAAAGCTCTTCCAAAGAGGGGAGAGGGCAACCAATGATCTTCTGGGCAATGGCGTTATCCCTCTGGAGTGCTGTCCTATCTGCCACTGTGCAATTAGCAAACCATATACAGGTGCAGTAAGTTAAGATACTCTCTATGATGCAGCGGTAGAAGGTCACCAGCAGTTTTTCATTCAGTTGTTGTTTTCTGAGAAGTCTCATGTAGTATAATCTCTGCTGGGCCCTTTTGACCAGTGCGGCAATGTGAGCACCCCAGGTCAGGTCCTCATGTGAATCAGCTGAGCTAAAAAACAAGGGAATATAAGAGAGGTAATGGTGGTGGGCGGGGCCAGCCAGAGGTGGTATTTGCCGGTTCTCTGAACTACTCAAAATTTCCACTAACGGTATGCCAGAACCGGTCTGAACCGGCTGAATACCACCTCTGCAACTGTACATGTAGGAACTTTGCTGGGGTCTGGAACTTGCTGGGTCTACAAATGGCAACATTTGTATTCTGCTTCTTAGAGGCAGGGAGGAAAGGACAACTGGATGACAGAGGGGAAGATTGGTTCAAAGGTTCATATTTTGAGACTTAATCCTCACCTATGCCACATACTGTCAGTCAAGATCTTGGCTTTTAGCCTCAAAAGATTGCTTCTTTGAAGTCATAAATACTTCATGATCATGTTGGCTTCTTTTTGATCCAGCTTTGGGAATAACTGTAGTTCTGTTGAGAAAGATATATTACTGACCTCAACCTAATATAACATCAACACCATCAACCTATGATGCTTATAAGGTAGGTGTGTTCCTGTGAAAAGGACTGTTCTAGAAGCTCATGAAGACAGAAAGAGAGAGAGAGTGAGAGAGACTGATAACAGCTGGAGGAAGAAAGGTATAATTTGCCCTTTTCTGAACTTATTCTTCAAAGACAGTTGTATCAGATAATATCCTCTAGTGCAGGGGTCAAACTGGATTTCTTCAAGGGCCAGATCAGCATTGCAGTTCTGCTCTATGGGTCGGCGGTGAGGGTGAGGGAGGGGGAATCAGGGGGTGGCAAGGATGTATGATGGATGCCTCCTGCAGCACCCTGCCAGCCACGTGGCCCGGCTTTCAGCCCAGTTTTGGGCCTGGCTTTGGCAGACAGAGTGTTGCAGGAGGCCATGGAGGGTGAAAATGAGGTGCAGGGGGGTCACATGCAGCCCGTTTTAGCCACCAGAGGCACCGCTGGCCAGTCCCTTCATATTTCCAGGCCAGATTTAAGCACCATGTGGGCCAAATCCAGCCCATGGGCCTTGAGTTTGGCACTCCTGCTCTAGTGCAATATTAATTATTTGATTTTATGTGCAGCTTCTTTGAGTCTATTATTTGCCAACGTAGGCTTTCAGGAGCCGGTAGAACTGCCAACAAATTCAAGCAAATTGTAAATGCCATCTTTTCGATCCATTCTCTCCCAGATCTCCTTTTTTTTGGTTTGTTTTTTTGTCCTCTATCTTGGCAGTGGGAAATCTTTCTGCCCAAGCAATTCATGGAAAACCCTTAAGAAAACAGAAACAGCTTGTTCAGGAAGCTCAGCAACTGGTCCTCTGGGAAATGAATTTGGCCAATGTTAAATGAAGGCAAGGTTGTTTCTCCTAGGTTACTTTTGCAGCTGAAGCCAGGGAGGTCGATATAATTGATGTAGGTTGTACTGGGACACGAGATCCGTACAAGGAGGTTGGAAATGGTGTGTCTTCATCGCTATTTGGCTGCACAGAAGCAAAATTAATAATGAAAAGACATGCACAGAGGGCACATTAGGTCTGAGGATATGAAGGTCTTCAGGAACAAAAAAAGGCCACCCTCAGGATAGACCTTTGGGCTTTTGCACTCCACAAAATGCAAGGAACTGAAGCATGAGATTCTCCTGAAAAAAATTCATATTCAAGTTGCAGAGTTTTCAATGGCAAAGGAGCACGTGGGTCCTCCATCAAGCAGGTTTTTGTTCACCTAAATTACTTAAGAGAAGCGAAGTCTCAGGAGAGACTTAAGAGAAATGGAGGCACTGGAGAGGCTCTTTGTTCAGAATAATATACAACCAAACTTAAGTGCTCTTTGGGCCTTTAAAGTTATAAGGAATGTACTTCAATGAAGTTTACAGGTTTACATATTGTTGAATTTACAGTGCTCTTACATTTGTACAGAATCTCTCTATAGTCTGATCCAGGATGGTTTCTTGAGATGTTTTCCTCTCAAAATGCTAGGCAGAAATGCAATGCACTTCTTTTCTGGTACAGAAGTCTTATTTCAAAGCAATAATGGCTGAGGCTGTAATCCTAAATCTACTTAACCGGAAGGGGGGAAAAGCTCATTGTAGAAGTATGTTGTTCATAGCTTCCAGGTGATGTTCGATTTGTAGCTGGACTGGGGCAGAAATGGGAGCTAGAATCCAGATGTATTCAGGAGTACATCATGTCCACAAAATTTCAAATTCATTTTATTTATTTATTTGATTTGTCAATTGCTTACAATATACTAGGTATAAGTATAAACATAGTTATGAATACATGGAATGGATACATATAAGAAAAATAAAAATAAAAAGTGTTAAGTTTGCATGAAGAGACAGACGTGGAGTGCTTCAAGCTCTTTAGTTTATTAGTGACTACAGCTCAGAACGGACCCAATTTGGCTGGGCTGCGGCTGCTACTTATAGCCAGCAGCCGCAGTTGCCAGCCAATCAAAGTGCAGGGTTTTCCCGCACTTTTTAAACCAATCATTTCTTACATTTTACAAGAACAGTTCGAACTAAACCAATGACTTTAAACCTGCATACATAACAAAAAGAATCAATAGGACAGGGATGGTAGGCACATTGGTGCGCTTATGCACGCCCCCTACAGATATCTTAGGAAAGGGGTGAGCTCAATAGTAGATAGTCTAAGGTTAAAGTTTTTGGGGTTTGGGGAAGAAATCACAGAGTCAGGTAGAGTATTCCAGACATTGACCACTTTGTTATTGAAGTCGTATTTCCCATAATCAAGTTTGGTGCGGTTAACCTTGAGTTTGTATCTATTGTGTGCTCTTGTATTGTTATGGTTGAAGCTGAAGTATTCATTGACAGGTAGGACATTGCAATGTATGATTTTATATACTATACTTAGATCGGACCAAAGGCGGCGTAGTTCTAGTTTTTCTTGGTCTAGAATTTCAAGTCTGGTGGCATAAGGTATTCTGCAATGAGTAGAGGAGTGGAGAACTCTTCTTGTGAAATATTTCTAGACTTTCTCAACTGTGTTAATATCAGATACGTAATGTGGGTTCCAGAATGATGAGCTGTATTCAAGAATTGGTCTAGCAAATGTTTTGTACGCTCTAGTTAGTAGTGTAATATTACCAGAGAAAAAGCTACGTAAGATTAGGTTAACAACTCTTAATGCTTTTTTGGCTATGTAGTTATGGTGGACTCTAGCACTTAGATCATTAGAGATGAGTACTCCAAGATTCTTGACAGAGTTTGGATCATCAAATTCTGACAATTCCTCTTCATTTAGTTTCCTGGTTTCCTCCTGAAGTAATGGGCAGCAACAGCCCAGTGGTGGAAACAGCCCAGTGGTGGAATGAGGGAAGAATACTGGCTTAACCCTGGTAGAGCTAAGAATGGTTTAAAGCTGTTCATTCTAGACTGGTGTGAGAAACCATGGGGTTAGTAAGAAAAGTATGTTTGCTAGGATTTGAATACAAAGTGAGGGAAATACCTTGGAACCTCTTTCCATTTTTGAGCTGAAGTGTTCCTGACCAACCTTATAGTAACCCTGGTGGCACATTGGTAAGAATACAGTACTGCAGGCTACCTCTGCCCACAGCCTGCAGTTCAATTCTGATGAAGCTTGAGGTTCACTTAACCTTCCATCCTTCCAAGGTCAGTAAAATGAGGACCCAGATTGTTGGGGGCAGTATGCTGACATTGTAAACCACTCTTAGGGTGCTGTAAAACGCTATGGAATGGTATATACAAATTATTGCATTTGAGTACATCCCTCTCAAGTAACTGTGAGAGGGATCTTGGAGTCTTAGTGGACAAGCAGCTAAATATGAGCCAGCAGTGTGCAGCAGCAGCCAAAAAAGCTAATGCAATCCTAAATTGAATTAACAGAGGGATACAATCAAGATCAAGTGAGGTACTAATACCACTCTATAAAGCCTTAGTAAGACCACACCTAGAGTACTGCATCCAGTTTTGGTCACCACATTATAAAAAAGTTGAGACTCTAGAAAAAGTACAGAGAAGAGCAACCAGGATGATTAGGGGACTGGAGACTAAAACATATGAAGAACAGTTAGAGGAACTGGGCATGGCTAGTCTAGTGAAGAGAAGGACCAGGGAGACAGGATAGCAGTGTTCCAATATTTGAGGGCTGCCACAGAGAGGAAGTTCAAGCTATTTTCTAAGGCGCTTGTAGGCCAGACAAGGAATAATGGATGGAAACTGAACAAGGAGAGATTTAACCTGGAAATAAGGAGAAACTTTCTGACAGTGAGAACAATCAACCAATGGAACAGCTTGCCCTCAGAAGTTGTGGGAGCATCATCACTTGAGACTGTCAAGAAGAGATTGGACTGCCATTTGTCAGAAATGGTGTAGGGTCTCCTGCTTGGGAGGGGGTGGACTAGATGACCTACAAGGTCCCTTCCAACTCTGATTATCTGTTATCTGACATCCTACGCAGAGTAGAATGTTGGACACCTTTTTTGTAACTGAATTATAAATGCATGGATTTAATAAAGCCAAGGGCTAATTTATGCCACCAATCTCATTTATTCCTTCAACAAAGGTGAGCTTCCAAAATAAAATCCTGCTAGTCCAAAAGGCCATTTGCTGGATAATTCTTTTCTATGACTTTTTTCCCCAGCAGATTGTTAAGGCTTCTGTAAAAAGTTTATTTCATTTCTTTTATTGAAGCTTATCTTACTCTTGGTGGGCATTAAACCTTTGCTATGTATTTCTTTATACATCTTTCATCTCTGTGCAGGATAAGCAAAATAATGGTTGTGGGGTTGTCCTTAGGACATCTTTCAGAGTGCTCCAGATGGAGGCAGAGGGAGAAGGTTAACTGATGGGCCTCCAGAGGCAGGCAGTATAAGACAAGTGCTGATGCTGTATTCAATACACACCCAGCTGCGAAAGAGCCTACATAGCTTTGTATCTGAATATCCTTTCATGTTCTGATATTGTGGGTTCTTCTTAGTGTGTTACCCGGGCAATGCGCTGTGTTGTTGTTTAAATGGTACAGTCCATCTTATTGAGGTGTACCACTTTCTACGTATGGACATACATGTAGTACAGGTAGCCTTCGACTTACAGCTACAACTGAGCCCAATTTATGTTGCTCAGTGAAATATTTGTTAAGTGAGTTTTGCCACAGTTGTTAAGTGAATCATCTCAGCTGTTAAGTTAGTAACATGGTTGTTAAGTGAATCTGCTTTCCCCATTGACTTGGTGTGTCAGAAGGTCACAGAAGCTGATCACATGACCCCCACAAGGCACTGCAACCATCATAAATACGAGTCAGTTGCCAAACATCTGAATTTTGATCATGTGACCATGCAACAGTAGTAAGTGTGAAGAATGGTCATAAGTTGCTTTTTTCAGTGCTGTTGTAACTTCAAACAGCCACTTCCTGTACTTCCTGTATTTGATTTATGACCTTAATGGAGCCTGCCCATTACTGTCATAAAGCAGATCATCATGAGACTAACCCATGTTTACGAACTTTTCTTCTCACAGTCATTAAGTGAACCCATTGTTCCTGTTAGTATGGTACTACACGGTCACTATCCATACTAGCTGGATGGGGGACAATGAGAGTTACATCTTAAGAGATCTGGAAGGTACCAGCTAGGTGAGGCTGAACCCTAAATCCACATGTTTATTTTGTTTTCCCACTGCAAAAGTAAACTCTTTATTCTAAATTGTAGATCTTATAGAATTGAAAGGAAAAGAAGAAGGGGCAGCAGAGGATGAGATGGTTAGATAGAGTCATTGATGCAATGAACATGAATTTGGTCAAACTCTGGGAGATGGTGGAGGACTAGAGAGTGCGCTGGCCTGCTGTGGTCCATGGGCTTGCATGCAACATGACTTAACGACTTAACTACTGCAGAAGAACAACAGATCTTATAGAGCAAAGTTCCCCAACCTTTCTGGCTTTGTGGTCTGGTGCGAGGGAGAGAGGGATAGTTCCGTGTGAGCAGCAGGCAAGTACATGCCCGTGTGCAGCTCCATTTGCACAAGCAGCAGGCATGCACGCTCACAGCTCATGCCAATGGATTGCACACAGACGTTCACCACCCGCTGCTCGTGCAAATGGGGCTATGCGGCCCAGTTCCAAATGGCTTGAGTCCTAGTAATGGGCCGCAGCCCAGGGGTTGGAGACCCCTGCTATAGACGACCCAGCCTTTATTCTGGGTTGTAGAACATACAGGAGACTGAAACTGAATGCTGTCATTTAAAGGAATTTAAATTAAATCTTTTTCTGCTTGGCAGCCTTTCACTCCTTTCACAGCACCAATTCTGTTGAGTGCCTAGAACAGGGGTGTCAAACTCAAGGCAGCGCAGGTTGGATCTGGCCCATGGGATGCTAAGATTTGGCCCATGGGGCCACCCTGGAAACAGCAAGGGACTGGCCCACAGTGCCTCTGCCAATGAAAATAGAGTTTGGGACAGTCACACGTGGCCCTCACAAGCTCCGTTTTCATTGGCAGAGGGTTGCAGGAGGCTGTTGCAGCCGAAAACGAAGCTTAGGAGCCTGTTTTCGCTGGCAGAATGCTTGGGCCACCACAGTCACCTTGACAAAAGTGACATTGAGCTGGCCGGGCCCATCCTGGCCATGCCCCGCACTCCCAAGGTCAAACACAACCCTGATGTGTTCAAACTCAATGAAATCAAGTTTGACACCCCTGGCCTAGAACATCTAGAACTGTGAGTGTCTTTTCCCTCTCTAATTTGTGCAGATTTTACATGCAAACAAATCAGTCATTTTCTCCAAGGATTCTAGAGTTAGGAAGACTTCACCTGAATAAATGATAATAAGAGTAGGGATGTACATCTTCAGAGGGATAGGTGTCCACCGGGAGTAGGTAAAGGTGTAGGCAAAAGAACGTGCATAACAACATGATCATAGAAATGCAATGAACTGTGTTTTTCTGCCACATGTCAGAATGCAAGGACACAATGCATGCTGACATCTCCCTAAGTGTGTTATTATTTGAATTTTATCACAGTTTGGTGAAAGCAGTGTCATTTCTAGGAGTACTTCATTTTCTTGAAAACAAAAGCAAAATTGACCTTTCAAAACTTCAGCAAAATAGAGTTCTTCTTCTAGACCAGTAGTGACTAACCTTTTCAGCACCGAGTGTCAAAATGTGAGTGTGCGTGTGCACGCCTGCAGCAGAAACTGGAAGAGAGGCTCCCTGATGCGCATGCATGGGAGCTCCGGAAACCAGATGCTTAGCTTCCTGGCATGCCAGCTACCTGGTCTTCTGGTTTCTAACATGCATGCACGCGTGAAGACTGGCTGGCCGGGGAGCTGCTCTTCTGGTTTCCAGCACTGCCATGTGCACAAAGACCAGCTGCCTGGCATGCATTCATGTGCCAGAAACCGGAAGAGCAGTGGCCGATGGCTCTCGGGCCCGGAGAGATGGCTCTGCATGCCACTACCATCACGGGTGACATAGGTTTGCCATCATGGTTCTTGTTAAGTTTGCATGAAGAGTCAGACGCGAAGAGCTTCAGTGAAGAGTTTATTAAGTGACTACACCTCGAATGGACCCAACTTGGCTGGGCTACGGCTGCTTCTTATAGCCAGCAGCTGTAGTTGCCAGCCAATCAGAGTCAGAGTTTTGCACTTTTTAAACCAATCCTACTTTTTAAATTTTAATCCTATTTGACATTTTACAAGAACCAATTCAAACTAAACCAATGACATTCACCAACCACATACAGGTTCAGTCCATACCAAACCCCAACCTATCTAATGTATTCTTTTAAATAGGTGGGGCTCTTACGTGTACGTTGAGACCTTCATGGTTCAGAAGTTTTAACATTCTCACCCAGTGAGAGAGGAAATGTGTCTGCTGACATTTCCCCACTGGGACTTCCTGTGAAAGAAGACCCTGTTTGATTGTTAGAATCTGGTCTCTCCTCCCAACCCATCTCCAGCCCAATGTCAGCACCCAAGTCAGGTAGTGATGTACAATCTTCCACTTCTAAGGATGGATGTTGGCATTGTGACAGGTTTTGGAATGGTTCCTGTCAATGGCTCGTTACACATGGGGTGGATTCTTGCTTGCTGATTATCCTCCTGTTCCTCCCCTTCCCCTAGAATTGACATCAGGTGAGGGAACTAGAGAGGAACAAGTGCGATGTTCCTGAGAGAACCTGGATCTAAGTTGATCAATGTGCCTGCTCCAGAGGAGTCCATCCTCTGTTTGCACCCTGTAAGAACGAGGGCCTGTGATTTGAGTTATATCAGCAGGAATCCACAAAGATTCACCCATAAGGTTCTTAGCATAAACAGAATCACCCACACTGAATGTATGAACTTTGGAAGTGGAATCTAGTGGTGCTGGGTGCGTAGGGATGAAGGCGTCAAGGGAAGATTAATTTCCTACCCATCAACAACTCTGCTGGGGATAAGTTATTAGATGGGTTAGAGTGATGTGCTGAACACTAAGAAGTTTTTCAACTTTTCAGTGATGTCCCCAGGACCCAATGCTGAAGTTTCTCCTTGGTAAATGTCATATACGTTCAGCTGTTAAGAAGGGTGCCCAGGGGCAGTCAGGCATGTCTGATACCCTGTTGTGCTAAATAGGATTCAAAAAGGTTGGATGTAAATTGAGGCCATTGTCAGAGACAAGAACATCAGGTAACCCGTGGGTTACAAAAGTTTTGAGCTGTTTGATGACAGCATCAGTTGTGGTGGGATGGGATTACCTCTAGCCATTTGAATATGCATCTACTATAATAAGAAAGTGTGCCCTCTGGTAGGGCCAGCAAAATCAATGTGAATCCTGGACCATGGGCCCCTAGGACATTCCCATTTCTGTTGGGGGGCGGAGGCAGGCCTGACTACCTGACAGTTGGGACAAGATGCAACCCAGTTTTCAACCATTTTGTCAATACCTGGCCACCATACATAACTCCTGGCCAATCCCTCATTCTGACAATACCTGATGACCCTCATGTAACATTTCCAAAACCTCTTTTTGCAGTTTTGCAGGAATAACCACCCTGTTACCCCACAAAATACATCCTCTTAATACAGATAATTCAGTTTGCCTGGATTTAAAAGGTTGGGCAAGGTGAGGTAGATCTTGAAGAGGCCAACCTTTCTTAATCCAGCCTATAACAGGAGCCAATAAAGTGTCTTTGGCAGTCTCTGGTGCAAACGCCGCCACAAGCCCCTGTCCCAACCCACCCCATCCCAGCCCCACCCAACCATCTCATTCTTATGACAGGATCAGGTGTTGGTTTGTCCTCTGCCACAATGCCTAACAAAGGTTTGTGATTCTGACAATGGTAAATGTTCTCCCATAATATTCATGAAATTTCTTGACAGCTGCAACAACCCAATGCTTCCTTGTCCATTGGCTGTAATTCCTCTCTGCTTTGGTCAAAGTGCGAGTAAAATGCAATAGGGGCTTCTCCCACTGGGAAGCCTGTGGCTCAAAACCCACTCCAAAGGGGATGCATCACAAGTCAGTACAACAGGCAAATTCTCAAGAATCTGTCAGTACAGCATGATTAGTCTTTAATACTGTTAAATGCTGATTGTTCCTTCCTCCCCAGACCCAAACAGACTTTTTGTCAAGTAATCTGTGCAATGGTTCTGCAATGGTTGCCTTCTGAGGTAGGAACATGTGATAAAAGTTAATGAGTCCAAGGAAGGCTTGCAAATCTGTTTTGCATTTAGGTCTAGCTGCTTCTTTGATTGCTTGAACCTTGGCATCAGTAGGGTGGATGCCATGCTTGTCAATCATATAGCCCAGGAACTCAACCTTGTCAGTTCTAAGAGTGCATTTTTCTTCCTTGACTTTTAACCCCGCTTTCCTGAATCTGGTAAGGACTTCTCTGAGTCTTTCTTGTAACTGAGTGTCATTTTCAGCAGAGATTAACACATCATCAAAGTAAGGCACTACCCCTGGCAGTCCTTGGAGCATCCTTTCCATAAGGCTTTGAAAGATGCCTGGTGCCACCCTTACTCCAAGTTGTAACCTTTTACATTTGAAGGCACCTCTATGAGTCACAATGTTTGGGCCTCTGCAGTGGCATCATCAACTGTTAGTTGTTGATATGCCTGGGCCAGATCCAATTTGGCAAAGACTGTACCCTGCCAAGTGAATGTAACAGATGATGCACCACTGGAACTGGTATGCGCTCTGCTGCAGCGATGGTTCAGTGTCCCCTTATAGTCTCCACAGATTCTTACTGACCCATCAGTCTTGACTGGTGTGACTATGGGTGTCTCCCATCTGGAGTGGTCAGTGGGCTCTAAAACCCCTTGAGCTATTAATTTATCTAATTGTGCATCAATTTTTCCTTTAAAGCAAATGGGACCCTTCTGGGCTTTAAACGAATTGGGGGCACCCTGGGATCTAGGTTGAAAGTGATAGGGGTCCCCATATACTTGCCCAATCCTTCGCTGAAGACCTCTGGAAACTCAGACTTCAAGGCCTCCTCCCATTCAGAGTTGCTCACGTGATTGATGCCAGTCACCTCAATGCCTAGTGGATTGAACCACTCAAGTCCCAGCAAGCTTGGGCGATCCTTGTCCACGATGGTCAGGGGCAAACGTTTGGTGTGGCCTTTAAACTTCACATTGAATTCTCTTGTTCCAACTACTGGAATCTTGTTCCCTTGGTAGTCTTTAAGAGTCAGTGCTTGCTTCTGGAAATGTTTCTTCTGAATGTTGGAAGTAGCCTGTGAATAGTGTCCCATGACACCATAAATAAATAGGAGCCTGAGTCCACTTCCATTTGGCAAGGCCTTCCTTCAATAAGTACCTTCACATGTACTTTTCTGCTTCTCAAGGGTGAAGAATGACCAATGGTGACTGTTTGATGAGTTTCATTCTTCCCATTTGCTTCTGAGTTGCCCCATTTTCTCACTGAAGTTGTTGGGCTTGAAATCTTTGTCAGGAAACTTTCTTCTGTGTGGAGGAGTTCTGGATGATTTGCAGACTTTTGCTAAATGACCTCTTTTTTCACAACGAAGGCAGATGGTATCAAGAAACTTGCATTCAGTGGGTGGCCCCCCACAACCTCTGCAATAAAAGTCTTGCCTTTTTCTTCCCAGGTCTTTCTTTTTCTTTTCCATTCTGAGTCTATAAATTCCTTCCTCCACCTCACTGCAATCTGAATCAGAGTCTATTTGCTCGCAATGGGTTCTTGTGGATTTTTCCACATCAGGATGGCTTGAGGCCTTGTTAATTTTCTTCATGGCTGCCGCTGAGGACTTAGTGGCTTCTGCTGAGGAGGCCTCTTCTATTGCCTCCTTTAACGTGATCTTAGGTTTTAATAATAATTTGCTCTGAAGCACCTTGTCTTTGAGGCCTAGAACAAACCGATCGCGCATGGCCTCTTCTAAATTGTTAAACTCGCATGCACCCCCAATGTCTCTTAAGCTCGCCACGAAGTCGTTAACGTTTTAGCTTTCCTCTTGATCCCGACGGTAAAACTTGTGTCTCTTAATGAGGCACAATACTCGTGGGGCGTAATGGGCTCTTAAAAGCTTTTATAAATCAGGCCATTCCATTACCTTCACGTCTGCAGCTCCCGCCAATGCCTTCGCCATCTTGAAGACTGCCGGACCACAGTGTGTAAGGAAGACTGCCCTCTTCCTCTTCTCGGAGATGTCGGCGAGGTCGTTTCCTTCCAAATACATTTGGAGCGATCCGCATACGATTCCCAGTCTTCTGCCGCCGGATCGAACGGGGCTGGGGGGGCGTGTTCAGCACAGCCATCTCGCTCTTCTGCTTGTCTTCCGCGTCGTCTTCTCTTCAGGGGAATCCCACCTTCATCGCCAGTGTTAAGTTTGCATGAAGAGCCAGACGTGAAGAGTTTCAGTGAAGAGTTTATTAGTGACTACAGCTCGAATGGACCCAACTTGGCTGGGCTACGGCTGCTACTTATAGCCAGCAGCCGTAGTTGCCAGCCAATCAGAGTGCAGGATTTTCCCTCACTTTTTAAACCAGTCCTATTTGACATTTTACAAGAACAATTCAAACTAAACCAATGACATTCAAACCTACATACATAACAGTTCTAGACATCAGAGTCATTGCATCACTTCATTGGGTAGGGGATATCAATGCTAAATATGTTTTTGAGTGTTTGTCCCCATTTTGATCTTGATTCTGGAACTTCATGGACCCTGGTCAATTGACAGAGTTTAAGGGTTTGGAATCATTGGTACCTTTGTATAGTTTTTCTTCACAGAACTGTAGGATTTTATTGCTGTTGTTGGTTTTCCATGACACAGATCATTCCATTATCAAAAACATCTGGAACTACCACATAAAACAGAGTAGTTGTCAACTCCAAAGGAGTCCAATGAAATAAAACAAAATAGAAGTTTTATTTTTTTCAACAAAGCAATTGGAACAGCCTTTAGACAATTCAACCCAAGTCATTCTTGACTTTTGGTGTAGGGTTTCCTGCCTGAGCAGGGGTTTGGACTAGAAGACCTCCAAGGTCCCTTCCAACTGTGTTATTCTTCAGAGAGAGATTTAGAGACAATTGAAAGTTCTGCTGTCTGCAGGGGGGCACTTCATAATCTTGGTGTTGTTACTTTCTTATGCTTAAATTCTGTGTTGTTATTTGTCAGTCACTCAGAGAATTCCGAAATGGAGTGACATATAAGACAGCACAACAAATAAATGCTAAATAAAAATTATGGGAGATGAAATTATCTCTCAGGATTTGAGCCATCAAAAAAATATACTTCGCTTACTAAAGAACATCTTGGAAAGTAAACATCAATATTTGTTCATCAGTGAGTCTTGTGATATCTCCAAATATTTCTCAGATGTCACATGTGTGAAAATAAGTTTTTTGGGAGACATTCAAAACCATGTAATGAATTCCTTCTCTTCGACTGAAGGTTTTATCAGCAATACATGCTTGTTTGCTTGCAATGCTATATACCATTTTGATATAAAACAAACTTTACCAACGTGTTCAGATGCTTAGGGCCAATAGACTGTAATTATGTGTCATTGAAGTTCTTAAGTTATTAGAGCAATTTTCTTCCCTAAGCCCAAGAACATAGAAAGCCTTAAAATACCTCATTTCTCCTCTTTTATTACAGTTATTAATAAGGTATCATTCTTATCACCCATTATGCAAAGGGCATTATAGATATGCCAACTCATTTTTTTATTAACGGATAAAATGGTTTTTTTCTTCTTCTCATAATTAAAGGTTGTTTCCCCAGTTTCTGTAATTAAACCCCGTTATGAACAGAAGTATGCTATTTGAAAGTGGAAAAAAAATCTTAATGAAAGGTTTATGGAGTCTTGGTCTTTCTAAAGCAACTTGTGAACTTTTGCCCCTGGAAAAATTGAAGGATTTAATCCCAGTTCTCTGCTTTGAGCGATGAACTGTAAGGTTAAAGATTAGTATTTGCAATTTTCTGTGCCTCTTAAACAAAGTTTGCTAATGGCATCAGTTGAAGCCTTTAAATTACAGAAAGCCACACAATTTGGGGAAGAGAAAAATGGCTAGGGAGCTGGGGCTGAATCCAGCATGTTGTATGAAGCAACAGGGGCTGGTTCCCTGGCTGGAACTGAAGAAGAAAATTTGTGTCAGGAATCGAAATGAATTTCTGTACGTGCTACGCTCTGTTCCTCCAGCTCTTTCCCCTTATTATCTTAAAGGTAAATAAATAAATAACTAAAACAACCTCAGCCAGACAGGTCTTCTCGGTGTCCTCTCAATGGGAAATGTAAATAATACCTAATGAGCTTCAACTTACAGCCTCCCTGAGCTGTAAAACAAATTGCAAAGGAAGTGTCAGTTAGTGTGCCATTCTGACTTGAAATCAGCCTGTCTTCTCAAAAGCACCTGCAGTCATTTATAATGCATAGCGTTATTACAATAAATACCCAAGGATTTGTAGTGGGAATGATGAGTCACTTGTAAATGGTTGAAAAGTGGATAAAGAACAAAATGTATTTACATAGTGCTTAACTCCTGATACATTTGAAAGTAGTTGGCCTGGTGAAAACAGCACAACCATAATCTGAAAAATACATTATTATTATTATTATTATTATTATTATTATTATTATTATTATTATTTTGTTCTAATGTTTTCCCCCCTTTCTTCTCTTTTGACTTGCAGGTTTCTTGAGCACTGGGGATCAAGCAGCTAAAGGGAATTATGGCCTTCTTGATCTCATTCAGGCCTTGAGATGGACTAGTGAAAATATTGGGTTCTTTGGGGGCGACCCGCTGAGAATAACTGTTTTTGGATCTGGCGCCGGTGGTTCATGTGTCAATCTCTTGACTTTATCCCATTATTCTGAAGGTAACCGTTGGAGCAATTCAACCAAAGGTATTATTGCAGGTTGCAAATTTTGACAATTTTGGTGTCTGCATGCCACCATGATGCCTACTCTGTGATGCTCTTGCATATATGTTCTTGATGTTTCTAAATAATACCCCCCAAAAAATAAATCCACTTTTGATTTGAGGTTATGTACCTATACTTCATGCAAACTGAATTTCTATGTATTTCTTCTGCCGTAACAGTTTTTTTCTCTCCTATACATGTACATATGTTTGTCTCTGTGTAATAGATTTAGTTTAGTTGGTTTGTTTAGTTTATCTAGTTTAGTTTAGTTAGGCTTCAGGAAAGTGTATAATAATTACAGTCACAAGTTCTTTCACAAGCACAATAAGGGGGCATTGATAATTAAAACAAACAAACCTGCAATAGCAATAGCACTTAGACTTATATACCGCTTTACAGTACTATACAGCCCTCTCTAAGCGGTTTACAGAGTCAGCATATTGCCCCCAACAATCTGGGTCCTCATTTTACCCACCTCGGAAGGATGGAAGGGTGAGTCAACCTTGAGCCTGGTGAGATTTGAACTGCCAAACTGCAGGCAGCCAGCAGTCAACAGAAGTAGCCTGCAGTACTGCACTCTAACCATTGTGCCACCATGACTCAGTCATACTTCCAGAAGGGGTGTGAACTGAATAATGCAGATGCAAATTATAAGTAAGGTATTTATTTATTTATTTAATACATTGCTTTTCTGTAGCGAAACACATTTCACAGTATGCAGTAAGTAAATAAGGATTTCTAAAAAAATATTTTAATGCCATAATAATTGCCAGTTATTCATAAACTATATTAATATTTTCCCATTAGTGAACAATAATTTGGAAAATTATCAGCTGTGATCCACGATATAGCCTAACTACATTGAGCTATTTGTCACTACAGTATTTATTTAATGAAGGAAAGTTTGACAGTATTGAAGACTCTGAATCCCACAAGTTAGTTGCTTTTCCAGTTTGGTTCTTCTTGTCATGATTAAATTATGTACTTGACATAGCAAAAAAAATTGTTGTGTTTTTTAATTCCATCCCATATTGAAACCCAACATTATCTAATGAAACAATGTGGTGGAATTCAAAGGAGATATTCTTTCATTTGGCAGTGTTTTACACAATGATGTGGTATCGTGAATGGTTACCAGGGCAGGTGGCCAGAAATGAGGATTAGATGAAATCATGGCTATTGATGCCTACTAATCATACTTTGAAGATGTATCCAGATGTTGCTCTGCCTTGGAAGATGCCTATTCTTAAAGTCAAGGTTGTGAGCTTTCCAAAGTATTTCAAAAGCACTTGAGAGTCCATTAAGACTGTATATTTGAAACGATATGCCTTCAGTTTGATCCATCAATGCTTTCTAAAGTTTTTAAACACATAAGTTGGAACATTTTTTTCCTGATGAAATTCAATGAAAACACAAGTACAGTTCATGCTAGCAAAACTTTTTCTTGTGAGAAAGTGGGTATATATTTTATTTCCATTTCCACATCTATGTCTATCAAGATATTTATTATTATTTATTTATTTTATTAGACTTGTATGCTGTCCTCTCTCCCTAAGGACTCAGGGCAGCGAACAATAAAAAAACCCATACAAATTACAGTAAAAAGCCATTAAACAAATACAAGCCTAATCAGTGATTATAAAATTTAAAAATTAAAACAAAGACTAAAAAATCAACCCACACCCCTGAAGTCAGTCCAGACCAGCCTGTTGAAACAACCAGGTCTTCAGGTCCCAGTGGAAGGAGCGGAGATCAGGGGCCAAACGGAGGTCCACGGGGAGTTGGTTCCATAGGGCAGGTGCTCCCACAGAGAAGGCCCTACCCCTGGGCACCGCCAGTCGACAATGCCTAACCAATGGTACCCCAAGGAGGCCCTGCCTATGGGAGCGTACCGGGTGTTTGGAATGTGATGCTGGCAGGAGGTGTTCCCGCAAGTACCCTGGACCCAAGCCATTTAGGACTTTATAAGTTGTTACTAACACCTTGAAACTGAATAAGGATATTGAATAAGGAACATTTTCTGGAGAGAGAGTTAGTGAAATTTGCACCATTCAAAATCTGGTTTGTGATCAGAGGCCTATTTAAGGCACAATTAATATAGGAGGATGGCAAACTCATTAAGTTTAAGTCACTCCTTCCAGCTTATCTTCATGGAATAAAATCTTTTTCTTCTCTGGAAGTATCAAAGACTTGTAGTCCTTTCTTTTTATCACAAAATCCTCAACCTTGCTAATGTCCTTAAAGAAAAAATCTCAAATTTGTGTTTTTCCTCAGCACTCTTCTTTCAGTTATGTCGAGAGGTTTACATTTGAACCATAGTAGTGAGGATGAAAATGAAAGTTAATATCCAGTTCTTCCAAAGCTGCAAAAAATTGAGGTTGGAATGTGATTATCTTGTACTGTGTTAGGAAGAGTTGGAAGTCAATGCCCCCTTTTCTTTCTTTTTCTCTTCTCCCTTGTATTTCACACCCATTTCACACCCATTCCCTTTCCCTACCTTAATTTCTTATTTTCTTTTTGTATTTTATTTAATAAAATAAAAATGATAAATGATGGGGGGGGGAAATAGGAGGAGGATGGCAAACTCATTTAGTATGAAGAAAATGAGCACCTAGTCAAAAAAAGCTTTTATTTTGAATCCATTGTGAATTACACTTGGTACTACCCAAGGAAAAGATTAAAATTATAGATGTATCAAGGTTATTACTGTGGTTTTTCTTTTACTCAGTATATCTAACTCTTTTCTGCACGGAAAGCTGGAAGCCAAAGAAAATAATTCTCTCTCCTATTTAGCACATTTACACCATTTACCATAAAGTAAAATAAAATAAAGTAATAAAATAAAAAAAAATAAAAACAACCCCACTACCACTTCTTCTTTTCTATTGACTCACTTGCAAGGAGAGAAACCATAAATGATTTCTCATGTTTTGTTGATATGGATTTATTTTAATCAAATCCAACCCTTCCATAGAATCCAAGACGCCTTACAGACAATGTGAACATTGTGAATTAAAAAAGAAACTTTTAAACATTGAGAAAGGGCTGTCCAAAATAGTCAGCTTTATTTAAATCAATGCCCAACACTGTAGAGAAATTTGAAATATCTTTTGGGGAAAAAATCATGAACTATTGGACTACAATAATATCACGACTTGAACAAATTGAGCTTTTCATGGGAAATCATTTCAGTCTATCATTTAATTCTTGAGTGGATCGTTTTGTTATAATAATTTGTGGCACCTTTTACAGAAGCCTATGAAAATAGCTTCCACTTAAAACTGGGATGTAAATGACTTGTTCATTCTCTGTCTTCTCTCTTCTTTTAATTTGTGTAATTTCAATCTCTTTGTGACAACCTATGACTAGTAATTACATTCAAATAGCAACTTACCTCTCTTGACATTTGCCCTCCAAACCAGAACTATAACTTGGGACAGATTTATTTCCAATTCTGATTTAGCAAACAAGCCTACATTACTGTTACAAGGCTGGGTGTGCTTAGTAAATGATGGTCTGCCTGAAAAAAGGACAGGGAAGTAAAGCTCTGAGCTCTGGTTCAAAATACTTTCCCTCAAAATGCTCTGGTGAACTTTTCCAACTTCTCTGAGTCCCAGTGGACCAACATGCAAAAAATTACTGAGAACAGTAGGTAGTCGGAACAAGCTGCTTGTTTTCTCGGTAACCATTTCTGGATGACTGTCTAGTAAAGTTTGCTAGCTGTTTCCTACCACTTAATTCAGAAGAAGTGATAAAGTGGGTGATTTTTTAAAAAATTAAATAAACTAAAAACCATATCAACCAATGGAAATTATAGTTTGACATTAAAAAAAACTGTGGCAAGAACTGTGTCATAAAAGGGGGCAAAACTCTTTGAACTTAGCACTGGAAATTGTGTTAAACTGTGGTCATAAATCAAGGACTACCTTGTATTAAGCTTTGGATTTTTAGCATTCTTCTTGAACATTGAATCAACATGACACAGGAACTTTAGTTTGATACCTACTGCACACCCTACACTCTCTAATCTTAACAAACCAATAAAGCACATTTTATATTAGTGCATTTACAAAGACTATATAATGTACAGTTATTTGTTGAGTATATTCCAAAATCTAGCCTGAGTTTTTGTTGCTAGCGAACACGGCACATTTTCCAATGTACAAGAAGATAACTATAGATAGAAAGCATGCACAAACCTTTCCTTGCCATCATTCTTTTCCTGTTACCTCTACCATCGTATTATAGATTAAATTAGTTGTTTGACATGGAAAAGAAAGTGATTGACTGATGGCCTTTTCTCAGTGATTTATAGGAATCTAGTCTATTTTGATGAGCTGCAGTGGCACAGTGGTTAGAGTTGCAGGCTGCCTGCAATTGGGCAGTTCAAATCTCACCAGGCTCAAGGTTGACTTAGCCTTCCATCCTTCTGAGGTGGGTAAAATGAGGACCCAGATTGTTGGGGGCTATGTAAACTGCTTAGAGAATGCTATAAAGCACTGTAAAGTGGTATATAAGTCTAAGTGCTATTGCTATTGTTATTTTGAAATGCACCTGGCATTTCCAGATGAATGTTCTCTTAGAAGCAATTGTTTCCAGATTCACCTATTCATCTATTTGGGAACCACTGCCATAGTAGATTTTAAGCAAGAATCCATTCACTATCTCGCTATTTAATTTTTTTAATTGCTTAGTACTTTGCAAGGACCCTGTCAGGTTAGAAGCAGATGGTCATTTTTAAGAGAAAATGAAAGAAGCCAGCAGAACTTATACAGATAATCCTTGACTTACAACTGATTCACTTAATAACGATTTGAAATTACAGTAGTTAGAATGCAGTACTGGAAGGCTAACCCATTGCTCAATCCAGCAGTTCCATTCTGACCGGCTCAAGGTTGATTCAGCCTTCTATCCTTCCAAGGTTGGTAAAATGAGGACCCAGATTGTTGGGGGCCATAGGCTGACTCTGTCAACTGCTTAGAGAGGGCTGTAAACAGGGGTGGGATTCTACCAGTTTGGACCGGTTTGCGCGAACCGGATATTAAAGTTACATCTGGTTCGCCGAACTGGTATTTCAACCAACCAGCTGGCCCCACCCCTCCCACCCTGCTCCTCCCAGGAGTCAGAAATCTTTTGAACCCACCAATCACCATCATACAATCCTGCATAATGCCCAGCTGCAAATTACCCAAACTCACAAGATCAGCATATCTTGTAAGATTTCTGCATCCTCGTCCTGAAATATTCCAAGATCTCATGTGAGAAAATGGAAAAAAAAATCATGCGTGTTCTCTCTTGTGTGAGATTACAAGTGATTTTGTAAGGTGCTGAGCTTTCAGGAATCCTCAGGAGAACTGACAAGGTTTCAGAGTTTTGCCAATATTTAATAACATCCAAGTCTCTGTAGTGTGAGGTCTGCTCATACGTCAGTCTTTTCAGTGTCATTCAGTGGTGGGATTTAAATTTTTTTACTACCGGTTCTGTGGGCGTGGCTTGGTGAGCATGGTGTGACTTGATGGGTGTGGCTTGGCGGACATGGCAGGTAAAGGTTACAGCAAAATCCCATTCTCTCCCCACCCCACTAACCTGCTTTCCAGCTCCGTTCTCCTTCTCCAATCAGCTGGGACTCGGGAGGCAGGAATAGATGGGGGTGGGGCCAGTCAGAGGTGGTATTTGCCAGTACTCTGAACTACTCAAGATTTCTGCTACTGGTTCTCCAGAACTGGTCAGAACCTGATGAATACCACCTCTGGTGTCATTGCAACTTCAAATAGTAGTTAAATGAATGGTTGTAATTCAAGGATCACCTGTACTTGCATCAGGTCTTTTGGAACTTTTAAACTTTCCACTGCCCTTAAACAATGCTGCGAACTATTAAATTGCATGGCCCTGTGTTGCCAGACAGGGAGATCATTCCCTCACTTCAGAGAAGGATTCTTATTTTCCAATTTATTTTTTGATTTTCAGCTGTCGGGTTCTTGAAGTCGCATTCATTCAATTAAAATACCTTATTTTACGATTGCCTGACTGGCCTCCACCATTAATTGCTCATGCTGCTCTAATCCTTCAAGAGATGTGCTTCTAAATATATGGGGCCGTGCAAAACACTCATATCTTTGAATCAATAAAGCAGTCGGATCTTTCTCTAGCTCCACAACATTAATTCTTAATCTACTCCAGGTTGCTTTTGAGGTTTCACCTTTGAACCATGTGTGTGTAAGAAAAATTTTTGATTCCTCTGAAATGCCTCTGAAAAAGAATGTGTAGCAAACCTAGAGTGATATAACAAATCTATTTCCTGATAGATTCAATAGCAAGTTAGAAATTATTTAAACACACACACACACACATGGACCAGAGGTGGTATTCAGCAGGTTCTAACCAGTTCTGGAGAACCGGTAGCAGAAATTTTGAGTAGTTCAGAGAACTGGCAAATACCACCTCTGACTGGCCCCACCCCTATCTATTCTCTGTCTCCTGAGTCTCAGCTGATCAGCTGGGTCTTCTTTTGTTGCCCTGCACAGGAGAATGGAGCTGGAAAGCAGGTTAGTGGGGTGGGGAGGGAATGAGGATTTTGCAGTATCCTTCCCCTGGAGTGGGGTGGGAATGGAGATTTTACAGTATCCTTCCCCTGTCATGCCCACCAAGCCATGCCCACAGAACCAGTACTAAAAAAAATGAATCCCACCACTGACCGAGACATAATACACCCACACCAGGGAAGGAAGAATTGTTTACATTTTTTTTGTTTGTGCAAACATGAGCCTCATTATTTTGAACAGGTAATACTTCTATGGAAGACTGTTCTAGTCCCATCAGACACAAAGCCAGCTGGGTGACCTTGGCCAGTCACCCTCTCTCAGCCCTAGGAAGGAGGCAATGATGAACCACTTTAATGGCACTGAAAAAAGTGACTTATGACCTTTTTTTCACATGACCATTGCAGATTCCTGTGGTCACATGACCAAAATTGGGGCTCGAAACAACTGTCCTGTATCCATGATGGTTGCAATGTCCAAGGGACATGTGATCTTCTTTTGCCACCTTCTGACAAGCAAGGTCAATAGGAAAGCCAGATTCATTCAACAGCCATGGTACAGACCTAACAACTGCAATGATTCAGTTAATAACTTCAACGAGAAAGATTGTAAAATGGGACAAAATTCACATAACGACTGTTTCACTTATTGCTTATCAACAGAAATGTTGGGCTCAATGTTGTCATAAGTCAAGGACCACCTGTAATATTCCTTACAATGCTTGAACAGAGTGATCGAATAAGATTTTAAAACCAGTTCAACTTTTGGCTTAATCCAAACTTGGGAAACATGAGAAAAGATTTCACTGGATGGTTTTCTATGGTTTATATTAAATTCCATGGTATAAGTAACCAACAGAAAAGCAATAAATAAAATAAATTAAGCAGAGATTCATGAGGCTTTCTGGTTTAAAAAAAAACTTTCTGTAGCAATTCATGTAATGATGTTTCAAAATATGGCATATTCTTCCTGAATTATACCTTGAAAGAGAGCAACAAATCGTTGTGCATTAATCTTTTCCAACACTGTTTCAACCTGCACTAAATTCTGCAGGCCCTATGCAAAAATCTAGAATAACACTGTGCAATCAATTGTGCCCCATTTCATGTATTTATTTTCTTTCTTTTCCTCACTTAAATATCTCAGAATTGGCAGCTAACTACTGCACATAGATGAACTGAAACTGTGTTAAATATTTCTGTGATAAAAAAAATGAACTTGAAAAAAATGAACTGAGATTTTATTCCTTGTCACACATAGTTTATTACCACAACTGTAGTTTATCCTATTTGTTTCCTTATTCAGTCTTCTGGAAACCAGGACTGAAGCCTTTTCATAAAATATGAATCCCCATTTTGGGAAATTTGAAATAGAGGCTCTTTCAAATTGGATAGTAAAGTGTGCCACAAAGCTTAGTTAAATGCATAATTGGGATTAAAAATCAGTATGTTTGTAGTTGCTAATAGTTCTTTTCAAAGTTTTATATGGAAGCAGCCTCCCAATAGATTTTGCTCTTTTTCATTATTATTTTACAATAATTATATGTAACACATATTGGGATATAAGTATGTCGCATAATTTAGTTGCCCATTTTTCAACCAATCGAGTCTTTCCTCTTCCTACTTTCTCTTCCTTGTCCTTCTCTATATTTCTCTTTTCCTAATTACTCATAGAAAGAGTGGATGTTAGAGGAGCTGTGACAACTACTTCTGCCATACACAATCTCAGTACATGTCTTGAGAGGTCTATTGGATCATTAATACCACATTATACAAAATGTCTCTTATCTGCCAGTCTTCTTCAGCTGTATGGTGGTAGTACTTGCTGCCAGTGCTACTAATTATTTTGTAATGCTAAAATCTTAATTCAGATACTTTAAGCATGTAATCTACTGTCCTCATCAAGTAACGTTTTCCCCTAACCTTGTCATCTATTTTATCACACAGGACTTTTCCAAAGAGCAATAGCTCAAAGTGGAACAGCTCTTTCCAGCTGGGCAGTCAGTTTTCAGCCTGCCAAATATGCCAGGATGTTGGCAACAAAAGTTGGCTGCAATGTATCGGACACCGTAGAATTAGTAGAATGTCTACAGAAGAAGCCGTATAGAGAACTTGTTGATCAGGATATTCAACCGGCCCGATACCACATAGCTTTTGGTCCAGTTATTGATGGGGATGTGATACCAGATGACCCCCAGATACTGATGGAACAAGGAGAATTCCTCAATTACGACATTATGTTGGGGGTTAACCAAGGAGAAGGGCTCAAATTTGTGGAAAACATTGTTGACAGTGAAGACGGCATATCGGCTAGTGATTTTGACTTTGCTGTCTCAAACTTTGTCGATAACTTATATGGGTACCCGGAAGGCAAAGACATCCTGAGAGAAACTATTAAATTTATGTATACAGACTGGGCAGATAGACACAATCCTGAAACAAGAAGAAAAACACTCTTGGCTTTATTTACTGATCACCAGTGGGTTGCACCAGCAGTAGCTACCGCTGACCTTCATTCAAACTTTGGATCGCCTACATATTTTTATGCCTTCTATCACCATTGCCAAACAGATCAGGTTCCTGCATGGGCAGATGCTGCTCATGGAGATGAAGTTCCGTATGTATTAGGAATTCCCATGATTGGTCCCACTGAATTGTTTCCTTGTAATTTTTCAAAAAATGACATCATGCTAAGTGCAGTGGTGATGACATATTGGACAAACTTTGCAAAGACTGGGTAAGTCCTGGAAGAGTACCTAGATGTTAATGTAAATCAAGAACTAATTAACAAAATCACAGTTCCCCATCATACCATACAACATTGCAGAGAATATATATATATATATATATATATATATATATATATATATAGTCCCCAACTTACAACAGTTCTTTTAGTGACTGTTCAAAGTTACAACGACACTGAAAAAGTGATCTGTGACCCATTTTCACACTTATTAATATTGTAGCATCTCCATGGTCACGTGATAAAAATTAAAATGCTTGGCAACTGGCATGTATTTATAACAGTTGCAGTGTCCCAGGGTCATGTGATCACTTTTTGCAACCTCCTGACCAGCAAGTCAATGGGGAAAACAGATTTCCTTAACAACCCAGTTACTAACTTAACAACTGTGGCAGGAAATGGGGCAAAATTCACCAAATATATTGCTTAGCAACATAAGCCATTTTGGGCTCAGTTGTGGTTATAAGTCAAAGACAACCTGCAGAGGTGGGATCCGACCAGTGTAACTACCGGTTTGGTGATTTTACATTTTCAACCACAGCTGTGTCGCGCAAAGCAGCTGCGGTTGAAAACGCAGGAAATAAAGGTCAGGTAAAAGCCCGGGCAGGCCAAAGATGGGCCAAAACAGCAGCAGACATAGAACCGCTTCTATGTATGCTCTCTGTTTGCTGCTTTTCAGAGCAACCGGTTCTACAGAAGTGGCAGAACCAGTAGAATCCCACCCCTGACTACCTGTACATGTAGGTTGTTAAAGAAAGACAGTGTAGAAATTGAAGCATGGACATTTTAAAAATAGTTTTGGGGAAATTACAATGAACCAGGGCAACTCTCAAAATCTAATGCAGATATTCCCACAAGCACTGGCACACCCTGGGAAAAAAAACTATTTCTGACGAAGCATCATTAAAATTTACAGATGATTGAATTTTAATGCTCTGACCATTTTTTCTCATATAGAAAAACTCCTTGTTTTTCTGCTTCAGGCAGAAAGGAGTAAGAGACAGATGTTTGAGAAAGGTGGGTAGATCTCATTTGAAGGAAATCTAGCAAGATCTGATGGTAAATAATTTTCAGCCCATGAAAAAGGGACAACTTGCACAGAATTGATTAATGCATACTGCAGATAATATATCTGCAGCAGCACTGAGGCAAGTGAGCAAATAACCCTGCATTAGAAAGTCATCACAGGGATTACAGTGTGTTGATAAATTCAGAATGTTGGAATATTCTAAAAGTTTTCCTTGTAGTTATGATGTTGCCAGCAGGTGGCATGAACATAATTGGCTGATTTATGGCTGCTACTGTACGAAATATTCTGCCATGATCTGAAGACCTGGTTATTCGACCAATCCGGGCTATGACCCTCTGTGGGTGGGGTGGTTTTATACTTTTAGTATTTAACTTTTGGGCTTGTTAGTTTAATTTTTTTCTTAACTATTTATTATTGTATATACTGTTGATGTTTTAGCTGTTTTAGCTGTGAGCCACATCTCTTCGGAGATGGGGCGGCATACAAGTCCCAAAAATAAATAAATAAATAAAACATTATTTAAAATGTTTTTTAAAAAGTGTATTAGATGAATTATTAATGAAAGACTGGGTAAGAGTAATCTTCACC
This sequence comes from Naja naja, assembly GCA_009733165.1. NCBI lineage: Eukaryota > Metazoa > Chordata > Lepidosauria > Squamata > Elapidae > Naja > Naja naja. The sequence goes on from CM019151.1 coordinate 172,574,312, forward strand.
TTCAAAACTATTATCTTCATCAAAATTAGCTCTAGGAAAGAAAGAGAAACAAAAAAGCCAAGGATGGGAATTGGTTTTACAGTATACCTTGCTAAACCCGAGATACGAAAGAACTCTAGCTTGGAGTAGCGCATATGTTTGGAGAATTTTTACAAACACACAAATACCATTTTTGCATTGAAAATATACAGATAGCTTAAAAAAACATGGTAAGCAGGTAATAACAACTGCAGAATTTTTGCTAAATAACTTGAATAAAAATGGTCAGACTTGGTTAATATACAGTGGGTATTGTAGACTGGATTTAGACCAAACTAAATTTCCACTAGAGATACCTAGCTAGATATTATAGGAAAATAATTCTGAACTTGTTTCAACCTTGATTTTGCTAATTCAATATTATATTATTGCACTCTTATATTATTGTTGTGAAGCTAATAATAATGATAATGTTGATGTTGATGAACATGATATAATGAAATCTGAACTGAGCATTTCATTATAATTTGCTCTATGCTTAGGAAAAATTTGATGTAGATTTAAAATACTTAAGAAATATATATTCCAACTAATGAGCTTTAATTTAGCAGTAAATTTAGTTCCATTAATTTCATGGAGTCTATTCTTAATATGGCTAAGGCTAAATGTTAGTCATATTCTTTATTTGTCCTAATTTAGGGCTGTGTTTTGTGAAATGTTCTGCTAAGCAGGTAAAAATACTTTTTAAAAAAATATCAATTTTCAAAAAAGTTTGACATTTACCATTTTCCTCCTAGGGATCCCAATCAACCAGTTCCACAAGATACTAAGTTCATTCACACAAAACCTAATCGTTTTGAGGAGGTAGCATGGACCAGATACTCTCAGAAAGATCAACTGTATCTTCACATTGGATTAAAACCACGAGTGAAGGAACATTACAGAGCTAACAAGGTGAATCTGTGGTTGGAACTAGTACCTCACCTGCACAATCTTAATGACATTTCACAGTATACCTCTACAACAACTAAAGTGCCATCGACTGATATTACTTTCAGGCCAACCCGGAAAAATTTGGTACCTGTAACGTCAGCTTTTCCTACAGCCAAGCAAGATGATCCCAAACAACCACCGAGTCTAATTTCAGGAGATCAAAGAGACTACTCCACAGAGTTGAGTGTCACCATTGCTGTTGGAGCATCCTTGCTATTCTTGAACATTTTAGCCTTTGCAGCATTATACTACAAAAAGGACAAGCGGAGACATGATGTCCATCGGAGATGTAGCCCGCAGCGTACAACTGCCAATGATCTCACCCACGCACAAGAAGAGGAAATAATGTCCCTCCAAATGAAGCACAGTGACTTGGGACATGAATGTGAATCTATTCATCCACACGAGGTGGTTCTTAGGACCGCCTGCCCCCCAGACTACACACTAGCTATGAGAAGGTCACCTGATGATATTCCTTTAATGACCCCCAACACAATTACAATGATTCCAAACACTATACCTGGGATTCAACCCTTACACACATTTAATACTTTTACCGGTGGACAGAACAGCACGCTGCCCCATCCACATCCTCATTCACATTCAACAACTAGGGTATAGCCAAACAAGACGATATGAACTTTTATTTTTGGGGTGGATTCCAGTGGGTTATAATGGCTGAAGACTTAACTTGGCTTTCAACCCTACAAGACTCTTATTATTTAAATTTGGAGGAATATTATGTGAATATACATATCGAGAACTCGAGGGAGTTGGGGGAAAAATGAATTGTACATATATACAAATGAACTTTAAAAAAAAAAGAGAGAAAGCATAACTTTAGCAATTGCTTGAAGCAATTGTCTTGAATGGTACTTTTTACATTCACACTCTTATTAATTTTTTTGAGGGTTTAAGTTACATGATGGAATTAGGCACGTGCAACACAGGAGTGGGAGAGAAACTACAACTGAAAAATTAAAAAAAAAGTTCTATAAATATGCACAAGGGACACATTGATGGAATGTCACATCATTTGCACCGGTTTTTATTTGGAACTGTTTTCTTGTGTAGACCATATTTATACCTTTGAATCAGTATCCAAAGCATCAGAGCTGTTCAAGGCCTTAGACACAGGCTCATGTGCTGAGATCTGCCAGTTTTTTCTTAAAAAAAAAAGTAACCATGTTCTGGAAATCTGGCAGCTTCAACATTATCACACAAGTGCTGTCGGTATAAACATTGTGGGAATCAAGGAACTGAATATTTTTTTTTTTGCACAACGTGCATGATAATTTATTATGCTTGGTGGGTGTGCTGCTGATTAAGCTGTCATTAAAATCTTTTCTCATGCCATTGGAGTGTCCAACAGAAACTTATTTCCTTGATTGGCCTAATTGAAGGAAGGTTTGTTTTCTAGGGGAAAAAAAGGAAATTGCAAGTATACCCCTGCCTTCCAATACCAGAGGTCTCTGCAGTAGCTTCTAGAGAGACTTGATGGTACAAGTCAGTTTTTCCCAACTTAATGTCCTCCAGATGCATTGGGCTTATTTTTGGTGGAAAATTTTGGTGAAGTCCAAGAAATCTGATGGGCAACATGTTGAGAAAATCTCCTCTAAGTGTTCAGCAGTGAACTAATGTGAAACTTAAATGCAATGGTAAATAAGAATAATCTCTCCCTACTCCATCACCACCATGCTCTTAAGTTACAACATTTAATAGGGCATCTTTTGATGAAGTAAGCCCCATTTAGGTCTAGTTTCATTACAATCTCTTCCACATACATCAGTAATAGTTCAAGGAACAGAACCACAACAACATCAAAAGAACAAGGAAGGTTCCAAGATTTATTTGCTAGGAATATGTTGCCAGAGGTAAAAGTGACCTTGCCGAAAATGATCACAACAAATACAACTTTCACTTATTCATATGGCCAATGATATTGCATGAGGACAAATTCCCTTACACAATTTCCAAGTTACTCCTTTTTTTGCTTTGTGTAGCAAAGTCAGTGAATCACAGCGTGTACAAGGAAGGAGATTCCTGTACTTCATTAGATAGTGCAATTGGAATAATAACGTGGAATAATCTGGAAATGTTTAATTCTGCATCTTGTTTAATATTGTCTGGATCTGAAAACAAAAGTAGGCTAAAATGACAGGATGTCTCTGCCCCTTAACCTCCCAGTTACTTTTCAATTTTTTTTTTAAAAAAAATGGTCTGTTGTGGTCATTAAAAAAAAGTTTGTATGTGTAATCATACATTTATATATTAAAAAAAGAGGAAAAAAATTAAGATGGACTAAAGAGCACAGCCCTGGTGATTACAGTTTCTCTTTTCCTGTATTATATTTCTATTAGAGTACAGTTATGTGATTTTTATTTTATTTTGCATTTTTTCAAATGACTAGCAATTTTGATAGTTTGTAAGATAACGCGCAGAACTTTCTCTGACAAACTAACTGCAGTAACAGAAAATGTTTCTTTTCAGTTACTCTTTTTCAAGATTGAAAGCTTATTACACATACAACAAATTGTATACAACTTGATGGGGAAAATTATTTGTACTTCTGGGCCACTAACACTGGCTCTACTGAGTGAAAAATAAAAAGCTAATCTGAATAATGAACATTATAATTATTCCAATGCTAAGAGACCTGGTTATCTGCTCATTAAAGAGCCGAAGTGTTTATTGCTGTTTTGTCATTTTTAAAAAAATGAAGTAATGGTAACTGTCTCAGAATAAAGAGTTATTTCTTGAGATCAATCTGGCTTTTGAAGACTTTTGTATGCTTCTATGGGATCAGATATATTTGTATAGACCTCAGCCTATATTTGGATCAAGTTCTCTTTGGGAAACATTCAGGTTATGAATACATAAATCATTAGCTGTGATCCGTTGCATATTTACAGGGTAGGATCTGTCACCAAACTTTTATAGTGTATAGGATTAGGGTTCTTAATTTCCCAATAAAATTTCCAAATATTGGCCAAAAAAACAAAGGTGTTTGCAAATTATTTCACACAGAGAGACACACACGAGATGGTTTCAAATCATATTTTACTACTACCACCACAAAAAAAGGCATTTTTCTAAAAAAAGAAAACATTTGATCAAACATAAATGTTACCAGCGAACCTGGCAAATACAGGTAGTCCTCGACTTATGACCACAATTGAGCCCCAAATTTCTGTTGTTAAGTGAATTTTGCCCCATTTTACAACCTTTCTTTGCCCCAGTTCTTAAATGAATCACTGCAGTTGTTAAATTAGTAACATGGTTGTTAAGTAAATCTGGATTCCCCTTTGACTTTGCTTGTCGGAAGGTCAGAAAAAGTGATCACGTGACTTTGGGACACTGACACCATCATAAATATGAGTCAGTGGCCTAACGTCAAATTTTTCAACTTCCAATTTCTAAACATTAAGGGTGCTCAAAAGTTGCAAGATGCCTTGGGGATTGTAAAGATATTTTGGTTACTTTAATATAATTCAGACATTTTTGGTAAGTAACTACATAAATATCATAACTTTTTAGCATTTTGTTTGTTTCATTTAACTTCCTAGGGCAGGAGTGTCAAACTCTAGGCCCAGGGCCCTGATCAGGCCGGGGTGCTTAGATCTGATCCGCGGGGATGCCCAGGAAACTGCAAAAGACTGGCCTGTGGTGCCTTGCCAGCAAAAATGGAGCTCGGAAGAGCTGTGTGCAGTGGCCCTTTTCACTGGCAGAAGGCTACAGGAGGCCATCACAGCAGAAAATGGAGGCCGGGAGAGCCACGTGGGGTCCATTTTTTCTGGCAGAGTGCAAGCAAAACAAACTACTAGCAAAAGTGGATTCCCCCCAGCCCCATCCGGGCCACCACAGGTGCCCTGACATGAGTGACGTTGAGCTGGCCATGCTCACCATTGCCATGCCTACTGCCCCCCCTGAGGTCAAATGCAACCCTGATGTGGCCCTCAATGAAATCAAATTTGACACCCCTGGCTAGGGTCTCAATTTTGATCATGTGTCTGTGGAGATCCTGCAACAGTTGTTAAGTGTGAAAAATGGTCACGGGTCACTTTTCTCAGTGTAACTTTGGTCACTAAATGAACTGTTGTAAGTTGAGGACTACCTGTAGATTTTTTAAAAAATCCAAATATTTCCTTTAGCCATATTTAAAATTAATACAGATTAAGATTGATGATCTCGGTGATCCAAATGAATCACCTTTTCGGCTGCCTGTTTCCCCTGTCCCCCCCAGTAGAAGTTAAAACAGGGAAAGTCTTCAAAATTCAGGGTGGTCTATTTGCAATTTCTGCCTGATGTGGTTGTGACTGTGACCTGCCAAATGTAAACCAATAAAAAGAACTGTTTGCCATTGGAAAACTATTGTTGAATTGGAAGGTTGTATTTTGAAATGTGATCAGTGGGAGCCAGCTAAAAGTACATATATCTCTCTATAGATAAAGATGGCCATTAGCTAGAATGACACATTGAAATACATCAGAAAGCATTTGGATGTGGACTTCTTAGCATTATTGGTGCCAAATAAATGTCTATGCTAAGGTCATGCCAGACACAAATCTCTTTAGAGACTCTAGAAAGAGTACAGATAACAGCAACAAAGAGGATTAGGAGAGGAGAAAACATATAAACAACGGTTGCTGGGATTGAGTATGTCTAGTTCAGAGGTCAGCAACCCGTGGCTCTGGAGCAGCATGTGGCTCTTTCAACCCTTTGCTGTGGCTTCCTGTTGCCGGTCGGCACTACAATTTTGAGAGGAGCTTCTGGTTGGGGGAAGCACAGTGTGCCAGGAGGAGATGCTATGGCAAGGGGTGGGTTTTCCGGTCGGCTCCACAATTGATAGGGCTTTCAGTTATGATAGGTAGAGGAAAAAGGATGCCATGCTAGGAGAACTGGGGGTGGGTGAACTGGACTTCCGGTCAGCTCCCGAATTGAATGGGGGGCTTCCAGTTAGAACTTTTGTGGCTCTTTGAGTGTTTAAGGTTCCCAACCCCTGGTCTAGTTTAAAGAAAGGAACTAGGGGTGACATGATAGCAGTGTTCCAATATCTAAGGGGTTGTCACAAAGAACAGGGGGTTGAGCTATTCTCCAAAGCACCTGAAGGCCAGACAAGAAACAACCTAGAACTAAGGAGAAATTTCCTGACAGTTAGAACAATTAATCAGTTGAACAACTTTCCCCCAGAAGTTGTGGGTGCTCCATCGCTGGAGGTTTTTAAGAAGAGACTGGACAGCCACTTGTCTGGAACGATATATGGTTTCCTGCCTGAGCAAGGGGCTAGACTAGAAGACCTCAAAGGTCCCTCCCAACTCTGTTATTCTATTCTGTTCTGTTTTGTTCTTTTCTATTTATTCTGTTATGTATATAGGTTTGAAGTCATTGGTTTAGTTTGAACTGTTCTTGTAAAATGTTGGAAATGATTGGTTTAAAAGTGGAAAACCCTGCACTCTGATTGGCTGGCAACTGTGGCTGCTGGCTATAAGTAGCAGCTGCAGCCCAGCCAAATTGGGTCCGTTCTGAGCTGTAGTCACTAATAAACCAAGAGCTTGAAGCACTCCGCGTCTGTCTCTTCAGGCAAACTTAACACTGGCAATGAGGGTGGGATTCCCTGAAGAAGACGGCAACGCAGAACAGAAGGAGAGTGAGATGGCTGCACTGAACACCCCCCCAGCCCCGTTCGATCCAACGGCAGAAGACTGGGACACGTATGCAGATAGTTTCCAAATGTATCTGGAGGGAAACGATCTTGCCAACATTTCCGAGAAGCGGAAGAGGGCGGTCTTTCTCACGCACTGTGATCCGGCAGTTTTCAAGATGGCGAAGGCATTGGCGGGAGCTGCAGGCATGAAGGTAATGGACTGGCCTGACTTAGAAAAATTGTTAAGAGCCCATTACGCGCTACAAGTATCGTGCCTCATTAAGAGACACGAGTTTTACCGTCGGGATCAAGGGGAAAGCGAAAACGTAAACGACTTCGTGGCAAGTTTAAGAGACATTGGGGGTGCATGCGAATTTAACAATTTAGAAGAGGCCATGCGTGATCGATTTGTTCTGGGCCTTAAAGACAAGGTGCTACACAGCAAGTTATTACTGAAACCTAAGATCACGCTGAAGGAAGCAATAGAAGAGGCCTTTTCAGCAGAAGCTACCAAGTCCTCAACAGCAGCCATGAAGAAAATCAACAAGGCCACAAGCCATCCTGATGTGGAAAAGTCCACAACAACTCATTGTGAGCAAATAGATTCTGAGTCAGACTGTAGTGAGGTGGAGGAAGGAATTTATAGACTCAGAATGGAGCGGAAAAAGAAAGACCTGGGAAGAAAGAGGCAAGATTTCTACTGCAGAGGTTGTGGGGGAAATAGTTCAAAAAATGTAACACAAGAGAAATTTGGATATGATTTCCCCCTTCCTTTTCAAAACATAGACATTCAGAAAATTAAACTGAAAGTGATACCATTTTTTTCATGCATATTTCTACAATCAAGGTTGAAATGGATCAAATAAAGTTTACAGTTAGCATTTCATGTCATACATATTTCCTTCATATGCCTATGCACACATACAATTTAGCACTTATTGAAGAGGAAAAAATAGTACATCTCTATGAGAAAATTAATGCTTTGGACAGATTTCTCATACTGTACATTTTCCATTTTCCTAATGCATCTTGAAAATGTAGACCATTCAGAGAATACATCTGCAAGACATTTGATGGAATACAACTCAAGGAAAGAAAATAGCTCTACTTCTTACTTCTGATGACAGGTATCTCAAATCAGATACTTCAGATCTCAGGTGTCTCCCAAACCAGAGCAAGTCAATATTGTCAATGCAATGTGGAGTCTTAAAGACTGGAACTCTCCATTCTGCCTTTCAAATGCTCATTGGATTCTATTTCTCCCCATCCAATCATAAATTCAAATTAAATCACTTTACCTACATTGTTTTGTGCATAGTGTGCATTAAATAAAGGATTAAGACAGAGATATAATTTTAAACATGGTGGAAATACTAGCATCTTTTCTGGTCTATATTATTTGCTGTTATGGGACAAGTTCTAATGTTCTGAAATTATTTGCATGAAAACAATGGGCTAGCCATTTATGCAATTGTTATGGTGGATGCATGCTGTGGATGGAAACAGCAGCACTGGGTTCCCTAAAGCTGAATGTGTGATTTGAGTAGTGCTGTTTTCTGAAAAGTAACATGTCGCTGACATTGCTTTTGAAGTAGCACAGTGGTTAGAGTGCAGTATTGCAAGCAAACTCTGCCCTGGAGTTCGATCCTGATAGATCTCAAGGTTGACTCAGCCTTCCATCCTTCTGAGGTCAGTAAAATGAGGACCCGGATTGTTGGGGGCAATAGGCTTGCATTGTAAACCATCCAGAGAGTGCTATAAATCACTATGGGGTGTTATATACATCTAAATGCTATTCCAATTGCTGTTCTAACATTAAAATTCTAGAAAGTGAATGAGCCTAACACATTTTCTTCTCAGAAGATTGATTTACTTGGCATATTAAGACATAACATTGTTAGACACATTTTAATCCAGTGCATTGGGTGAGCCAACTCTGTGTTTATGATCTGATGTATTGTATGAAATTGGTTGATTCCATAAACCATCAAGGAGTTAACTCTGGCTATGTCATGGAAACAAAACTATGGTGCTACAGCTTTGGGTTATCTGATGAATTTTAATAGGTCAAGAGATATGACTAAAAATGGAAAGCCTGATACATCTGAACCAGTGGTGGCATTCAAATTTTTTTACTACTGGTTCTGTGAGCATGGCTTGGTGGGCGTGGTGTGGCATGGTGGGCGTGATGTGGCTTGGTGGTCATGGCAGGAAAGGATATTGTAAAATCTCTATTCCCACCCCATTCCAGGGGAAGAATACTGCAAAATCCGCATGCCCTCCCCACACCACTAACCTGCTTTCCAGGTCCGTTCTCCTGTGCAGGGCAACAAAAAAAGACCCAGCCAATCAGCTGGCAGCAATCAGGAGGCAGCAAATATATGGGGCCAACCAAAGCTGGTATTTATCGGTTCTCCGAACTATTCAAAATTTCCACTACTGGTTCTCCAGAACCTGTAAGAATTGGCTGAATATCACTTCTGATCTGAACTGATGTCTATCAACTTGGGCAGGTTTAAAAGAGATTGAGATCAATTGATCAGAAATGTGGCTATTAATAGCTAACATTCACAATAGCTTTTATGCTTTAATGGGAGGTTGCTTGACATCTACATAGATAAAGACTAGTCAAAAAATGGGCAGTTTGATATGAATCTGCATCTCACATCATAACCATTAATCATTATCTCTTTTTTTCTAATACTGTACTGGAAAGCCAGTTGAAGGAATAAGGAGGCATAATACAACACAGCAGTCAGAGACCCTGTAAAAAAAGCCCTAGATTTATATTGCAGTCAAAGTCTTGCAAAATAAATGTTAAATGCTTTGTTTTTTAAATGGATTATCTAGAAAAGTTGAAATCAAAATTAAAGATACTATCTAGGAGAAACATTGCAATATAAAAGACACCATGCAATGAAACTCCATTTAGAAACTTGACCTGCCAGCCTGATTTATTTTGTTCTACCCTAGCCTGTTTCATCCAGACTTTCTGCTTGGGAGCCCAATGCACCTGTGCATCCTAAAACACTTTAAAACTGGCTCAGGCAAATCCCACCATTTGAAGAATGGAATATTCTGGAGAACTATGGAACCCTTTTCTTTCTAAGCCACACTGATCCAGACATTTGGGGATGTGATAGTGGTTTTCTGGAAGTTAGTCTTCTGAATAATGATTTCCAATATGCCAACATGGTATTTTGGAAGTAGACCATAGTTCTCAATATCTGTCGGCTTATATGAAACCATCAGAAGTATTACCAGTGTCTATTTGATGAGGAAAGCACTATATTTCTTGTTATCCAACAATTCCACATATTTGGTTTTGAGGTACCTTTGTCTTTTTTTAAAAAACTGATATGGATTTATTTTAATGTAATTTTGGAGAGTGAAGCCCTTTTTCCTATTGAGTTCTTCCCAGCTAAGATCATATTTGGCACTGAAAATCTTAAAAATATATCCTTGTTTGAAATTGAGGTCATTTTCTGTGACGGCTTTGAATTCCTATTTGAGGATAGCTTCTGTTAAGTTTGCATGAAGAGGCAGACACGGAGTGCTTCAGCTCTTAAGTTTATTGTGACTTTCAGCTCAGAACGGACCCCATTTGTCTGGGCTGCGGCTGCTACTTATAGCCAGCAGCCGCAGTTGCCAGCCAATCAGAGTGCAGGGTTTTCCCGCACTTTTAAAACCAATCACTTCTAACATTTTACAAGAACAGTTCAAACTAAACCAATGACTTCAAACCTGAATACATAACACCCCTCCCCACTGGGTTCAGTCCATACTCAAACCCCATCTATCTAATGTATTCTTTTAAATAGGTGGGGCTCTTACGTGTACATTGAGACCTACGTGGTTCAGATGTTTTAAGGTTCTCACCCAGTGAGAGAGGAAATGTGTCTGCTGACATTTCCTTACTTGGACTTCTAGTAATAGTAGAACCTGTTTGGTTACTACAACCTGGTCTCTCCTCCCAATCCATCTCCAAACCAATGTCAGAACCTAAGTCAGGTAGTGATGTACAGTCTTCCACTTGTAAAAATGGATTTTGGCATTGTGACAGGTTTTGGGATGGTTCCTGTCATGTTAGCTCGTTACACATGGGGTTGATTCTTGCTTGCTGATTATCCTCATGATCCTCCCCTTCCCCCCTAGAAGAGGTACTAGGTATAGGAACTAGAGAGGAGCAATTGCGATGCTCCTGAGGTAATCTGGATCTAAGCTGATCAATGTGCCTGCTCCAGAGGACACCATCCTCTGTTTGTACCCTGTAAGACCTAGGGCCTGTGATTTGGGTTATCTCAGCAGGAATCCATAATGGTTCACCCATAAGGTTCTTAGCATAAACAGAATCACTCACAGTGAATGTGCGAATTTTGCTAGTGGAATCCAGTGGTGCGTTAGGTGCGTAAGTGGGATGAAGGCGATCAAGGGGAGACCTGAGTTTCTACCCATCAACAACTCTGCTGGGGACAAGTTAGTTGATGGGCTAGGAGTGATATGCTGAACACTGAGTAGTTTTTCAACCTTCTCAGTGATGTCCCCAGGACCCAATTTCTGAAGCTTTTCCTTGGTAAATCGTACCATGCGTTCAGCCCGGCCGTTAGCCAAAGGATGCCCAGGGGCTGTCAGGGCATGTCTGATACCCTGCTGTGCTAGATATGATTCAAAAAGTTTGGACGTAAATTGAGGACCATTGTCAGAAACGAGGACATCAGGTAACCCATGAGTTACAAAAGCTTCTTGCTGCTTGATGACAGCTTCAGCTGTGGTGGATGCCATAGGGATAACCTCTAGCCATTTGGAATATGCATCTACTATAATAAGGAAAGTGCCCTCTGGTAGGGCCAGCAAAATCAATGTGAATCCTGGACCATGGGCCCCTAGGACATTCCCATTCCTGTTTGGGGGTGAGAGGTGGGGCAGGCCTGACTTCCTGACAATTGGGACAGGATGCAACCCAGTGTTCAACCATTTTGTCAATACCTGGCCACCATACATAACTCCTGGCCAATCCCTTCATTCTGACAATTCCTGGATGACCCTCATGTAACATTTCCAAAACCTCTTTTGTAGTTTTGCAGGAATAACCACCCTGTTACCCCACAAAATACATCCTCTTAATACAGATAATTCAGTTTGCCTGGATTTAAAAGGTTGGGCAAGTTGAGGTAGATCTTGAAGTGGCCAACCTTTCTTAATCCAGCCTATAATAGGAGCCAATAAAGTGTCTTTGGCAGTCTCTCTGGCAATTTCAGCAGCATGTACTGGAAGCTTGGCAACAGTTTCTAGAAAAAAGGTGTAAGTCTCAGGAGCAGGATCTTTAGTGTGTGAAGGAAGTGGGCAGCGATTCAAAGCATCTGCATGCCCAATGTCTTTTCCAGGCCTGTGGATGAGTTTGCATGAATAAGCAGCAAGAAATTCGGTCCATCTCAGCATTCTTGGTGACAGGATCGTGGGCGTTGGTTTGTCCCCTGCCACAATGCCTAAAGGAGGTTTGTGATCTGTGACAATAGTAAATGTTCTCCCATATAGATACTCATGGAATTTCTTGACAGCTGCAACAATTGCCAGGGCTTCCTTGTCCAGTTGGCTGTAGTTTCTCTCTGCTTTAGTCAAGGTGCAGAGTAAAATGCAATAGGGGCTTCCCTCCCACTGGGAAGCATGTGGCTCAACACCCCCCCCCTACTCCAAAAGGAGATGCATCACAAGTCAGTACCACAGGCAAATTCTCAGAGAACTGTATCAGTACAGAATCAGAAGTGATTTGTCTCTTAATAGTGTTAAAGGCAGCTTGTTCTTTTCTGCCCCAGACCCATGCAGACTTTTTGTCTAGTAATCTGTGTAGTGGTTCTGCAATGGTTGCCTTCTGAGGTAGAAACATATGATAGAAGTTAATGAGTCCAAGGAAAGCTTGCAAGTCTGTTTTGCATTTAGGCCTGGGGGCTTCTTTGATTGCCTGAACCTTGGCTTCTGTGGGGTGGATACCATGTTTGTCAATCATATAGCCCAAGAACTCTACCTTTTCAGTTCTAAGTGTGCATTTTTCTTCTTTGACTTTTAACCCCGTTTTCTTGAATCTGGTTAGGACTTCTCTGAGTCTCTCGTGTAACTGAGTGTCATTTTCAGCAGAGATTAACACATCATCAAAATAAAGCACTACCCCTGGCAGTCCTTGGAGCATCCTTTCCATAAGGCTTTGGAAGATGCCTGGTGCCACACTTACTCCAAATTTCAACCTTTTGCATTTGAAAGCACCTCTATGAGTCACAATGGTTTGGGCCTCTGCAGTGGCATCATCAACTGTTAACTGTTGATATGCCTGGGCCAGATCCAATTTGGCAAAGACTGTGCCCCCGCCAAGAGAATGTAATAAATGATGCACCACTGGAACTGGATATGCTCTGTTGTAAGCATGGTTCAATGTCCCTTGTAGTCTCCACAGATTCTCACAGACCCATCAGCCTTGACTGGTGTGACTATGGGTGTCTCCCACCTGGAGTGATCAGTGGGCTCTAAAACCCCTTGAGCTATTAGTTTATCTAATTGTGCATCAATTTTTTCCTTTAAGGCAAATGGGACCCTTCTGGGCTTTAAACGGATTGGTGGCACCTTGGGATCGAGATTGAATGTGATAGGGGTGCCCAAGTACTTGCCTAATCCATCACTGAAGACCTCTGGAAACTCAGACTTCAAGGCCTCCTCCCATTCAGTGTTGCTCACGTGATTGATGCCAGTCACCTCGATGCCCAGCGGGTTGAACCACTCAAGTCCCAGCAAGCTTGGGCGATCCTTGTCCACGATGGTCAGGGGCAGGCGTTTGGTGTGGCCTTTGAACTTCACATTGAATTCTCTTGTACCAACTACTGGAATATTGTTCCCTTGGTAGTCTTTAAGAGTCAGTGCTTGCTTCTTGAAGTGATTCTTCTGAATGTTTGGGAGTAGTCTGTGAATAGTGTCCCATGACACCATAGACAGATATGAGCCTGAGTCCACTTCCATTTGGCAAGGCCTTCCTTCAATAAGTACCTTGACATGCACTTTTCTGTTATTGATAGAAGATGAATGACCAATAGTTACTGTCTGATGAGTTTCATTCTTCCTTGCTTTTCTGTGCTGTGCCCCATTTTCTCACTGAGATTGTTGGGCTTGAATTCTTTGTCTTTGTTTGCAGGAAATTTCCTTCTATTGGGTGGAGTTCTGGATGATTTGCAGACTCTTGCTAGGTGTCCTCTTTTTCACAACGGAGGCAAATGGTGTCTAAAAACTTGCATTCAGTGCGGGGTGGCTTCCCCACAACCTCTGCAGAAAATCTTGCCTCTTCCTATCCAGGTCTTTCTTTTTCCACTCCATTCTGAGTCTGTAAATTCCTCTTCCACCTCACTGCAATCTGATTCAGAATCTAGGTCATCACAATGGTTTGTGGTAGACTTTTCCCCATCAGAATGGTTTGTGGCCCTGTTCATCTTCCTCATGGCTGCTGCTGAGGACTTGGTAGCTTCTGCTGAAGAGGCTTCTTCTATGGCTTCTTTTAGCTGATCTTAGGTTTCATTAATAACTTGCTCTGTAATACCTTGTTAAGGCCCAGAACAAATCGATCATGCATGGCCTCTTCTAAACTGTTAAATTCACATGCACCCCCAATGTCTCTTAAACTTGC